>CAXARA010000679.1:0-22875 GCA_963971135.1 Stenus bimaculatus | reverse complement strand
AAACTTTTTTATTTCTTTATAAAAAAATGTAAATTTTGTTTAAATAATTTTATTTTCATGAAATCTAATTAGAAATGTAGTTTTAAAATTTTTCGGTAGATTATTTTTAAAATTATACCAAAAAAACGTTTTTCTTAAAAATCACACAAAAACTGCAGAAACTTTTTTATTTCTTTATAAAAAAATGTAAATTTTGTTTAAATAATTTTATTTTTATGAAATCTAATTAGAAATGTAGTTTTAAAATTTTTCGGTCGATTATTTTTAAAATTATACCAAAAAAACCTTTTTCTTAAAAATCACACAAAAACTGCAGAAACTTTTTTATTTCTTTATAAAAAAATGTAAATTTTGTTTAAATAATTTTATTTTCATGAAATCTAATTAGAAATGTAGTTTTAAAATTTTTCGGTCGATTATTTTTAAAATTATACCAAAAAAACGTTTTTCTTAAAAATCACACAAAAACTGCAGAAACTTTTTATTTCTTTATAAAAAAATGTAAATTTTGTTTAAATAATATTATTTTCATGAAATCTAATTAGAAATGTAGTTTTAAAATTTTTCGGACGATTACTTTTAAAATTATATCAAAAAAACGTTATTTTTTAGAAATAATGCGTTTTTCTTAAAAATCAAACAAAAACTGCTGTAACTTTTTTATTTCTTTATAAAAAAATGTAAATTTTGTTTAAATAATTTTATTTTCATGAAATCTAATTAGAAATGTAGTTTTAAAATTTTTCGGACGATTAATTTTAAAATTATATCAAAAAAACGTTATTTTTTAGAAATAATGCGTTTTTCTTAAAAATCAAACAAAAACTGCTGTAGCTTTTTTATTTCTTTATAAAAAAATGTAAATTTTGTTTAAATAATTTTATTTTCATGAAATCTAATTAGAAATGTAGTTTTAAAATTTTTCGGTCGATTATTTTTAAAATTATACCAAAAAAACGTTTTCCTTAAAAATCACACAAAAACTGCAGAAACTTTTTTATTTCTTTATAAAAAAATGTAAATTTTGTTTAAATAATATTATTTTCATGAAATCTAATTAGAAATGTAGTTTTAAAATTTTTCGGACGATTACTTTTAAAATTATATCAAAAAAACGTTATTTTTTAGAAATAATGCGTTTTTCTTAAAAATCAAACTAAAACTGCTGTAACTTTTTTATTTCTTTATAAAAAAATGTAAATTTTGTTTAAATAATTTTATTTTCATGAAATCTAATTAGAAATGTAGTTTTAAAATTTTTCGGTAGATTATTTTTAAAATTATACCAAAAAAACGTTTTTCTTAAAAATCACACAAAAACTGCAGAAACTTTTTTATTTCTTTATAAAAAAATGTAAATTTTGTTTAAATAATTTTATTTTCATGAAATCTAATTAGAAATGTAGTTTTAAAATTTTTCGGACGATTACTTTTAAAATTATATCAAAAAAACTTTATTTTTTAGAAATAATGCGTTTTTCTTAAAAATCAAACAAAAACTGCTGTAACTTTTTTATTTCTTTATAAAAAAATGTAAATTTTATTTAAATAATTTTATTTTCATGAAATCTAATTAGAAATGTAGTTTTAAAATTTTTCGGTCGATTATTTTTAAAATTATACCAAAAAAACGTTTTTCTTAAAAATCACACAAAAACTGCAGAAACTTTTTTATTTCTTTATAAAAAAATGTAAATTTTGTTTAAATAATTTTATTTTCATGAAATCTAATTAGAAATGTAGTTTTAAAATTTTTCGGACCATTACTTTTAAAATTATATCAAAAAAACGTTATTTTTTAGAAATAATGCGTTTTTCTTAAAAATCAAACTAAAACTGCTGTAACTTTTTTATTTCTTTATAAAAAAATGTAAATTTTGTTTAAATAATTTTATTTTCATGAAATCTAATTAGAAATGTAGTTTTAAAATTTTTCGGTAGATTATTTTTAAAATTATACCAAAAAAACGTTTTTCTTAAAAATCACACAAAAACTGCAGAAACTTTTTTATTTCTTTATAAAAAAATGTAAATTTTGTTTAAATAATTTTATTTTCATGAAATCTAATTAGAAATGTAGTTTTAAAATTTTTCGGTCGATTATTTTTAAAATTATACCAAAAAAACCTTTTTCTTAAAAATCACACAAAAACTGCAGAAACTTTTTTATTTCTTTATAAAAAAATGTAAATTTTGTTTAAATAATTTTATTTTCATGAAATCTAATTAGAAATGTAGTTTTAAAATTTTTCGGTCGATTATTTTTAAAATTATACCAAAAAAACGTTTTTCTTAAAAATCACACAAAAACTGCAGAAACTTTTTTATTTCTTTATAAAAAAATGTAAATTTTGTTTAAATAATTTTATTTTCATGAAATATAATTAGAAATGTAGTTTTAAAATTTTTCGGACGATTACTTTTAAAATTATATCAAAAAAACGTTATTTTTTAGAAATAATGCGTTTTTCTTAAAAATCAAACAAAAACTGCTGTAACTTTTTTATTTCTTTATAAAAAAATGTAAATTTTGTTTAAATAATTTTATTTTCATGAAATCTAATTAGAAATGTAGTTTTAAAATTTTTCGGTCGATTATTTTTAAAATTATACCAAAAAAACTTTTTTCTTAAAAATCACACAAAAACTGCAGAAACTTTTTTATTTCTTTATAAAAAAATGTAAATTTTGTTTAAATAATTTTATTTTCATGAAATCTAATTAGAAATGTAGTTTTAAAATTTTTCGGACGATTACTTTTAAAATTATATCAAAAAACTTTATTTTTTAGAAATAATGCGTTTTTCTTAAAAATCACACAAAAACTGCAGAAACTTTTTTATTTCTTTATAAAAAAATGTAAATTTTGTTTAAATAATTTTATTTTCATGAAATCTAATTAGAAATGTAGTTTTAAAATTTTTCGGACGATTATTTTTAAAATTATACCAAAAAAACGTTTTTCTTAAAAATCACACAAAAACTGCAGAAACTTTTTTATTTCTTTATAAAAAAATGTAAATTTTGTTTAAATAATTTTATTTTTATGAAATCTAATTAGAAATGTAGTTTTAAAATTTTTCGGACGATTACTTTTAAAATTATATCAAAAAAACGTTATTTTTTAGAAATAATGCGTTTTTCTTAAAAATCAAACAAAAACTGCTGTAACTTTTTTATTTCTTTATAAAAAAATGTAAATTTTGTTTAAATAATTTTATTTTCATGAAATCTAATTAGAAATGTAGTTTTAAAATTTTTCGGTCGATTATTTTTAAAATTATACCAAAAAAACGTTTTTCTTAAAAATCACACAAAAACTGCAGAAACTTTTTTATTTCTTTATAAAAAAATGTAAATTTTGTTTAAATAATTTTATTTTCATGAAATCTAATTAGAAATGTAGTTTTAAAATTTTTCGGTAGATTATTTTTAAAATTATACCAAAAAAACGTTTTTCTTAAAAATCACACAAAAACTGCAGAAACTTTTTTATTTCTTTATAAAAAAATGTAAATTTTGTTTAAATAATTTTATTTTCATGAAATCTAATTAGAAATGTAGTTTTAAAATTTTTCGGTCGATTATTTTTAAAATTATACCAAAAAAACCTTTTTCTTAAAAATCACACAAAAACTGCAGAAACTTTTTTATTTCTTTATAAAAAAATGTAAATTTTGTTTAAATAATTTTATTTTCATGAAATCTAATTAGAAATGTAGTTTTAAAATTTTTCGGTCGATTATTTTTAAAATTATACCAAAAAAACGTTTTTCTTAAAAATCACACAAAAACTGCAGAAACTTTTTTATTTCTTTATAAAAAAATGTAAATTTTGTTTAAATAATATTATTTTCATGAAATCTAATTAGAAATGTAGTTTTAAAATTTTTCGGACGATTACTTTTAAAATTATATCAAAAAAACGTTATTTTTTAGAAATAATGCGTTTTTCTTAAAAATCAAACAAAAACTGCTGTAACTTTTTTATTTCTTTATAAAAAAATGTAAATTTTGTTTAAATAATTTTATTTTCATGAAATCTAATTAGAAATGTAGTTTTAAAATTTTTCGGACGATTAATTTTAAAATTATATCAAAAAAACGTTATTTTTTAGAAATAATGCGTTTTTCTTAAAAATCAAACAAAAACTGCTGTAGCTTTTTTATTTCTTTATAAAAAAATGTAAATTTTGTTTAAATAATTTTATTTTCATGAAATCTAATTAGAAATGTAGTTTTAAAATTTTTCGGTCGATTATTTTTAAAATTATACCAAAAAAACGTTTTCCTTAAAAATCACACAAAAACTGCAGAAACTTTTTTATTTCTTTATAAAAAAATGTAAATTTTGTTTAAATAATATTATTTTCATGAAATCTAATTAGAAATGTAGTTTTAAAATTTTTCGGACGATTACTTTTAAAATTATATCAAAAAAACGTTATTTTTTAGAAATAATGCGTTTTTCTTAAAAATCAAACTAAAACTGCTGTAACTTTTTTATTTCTTTATAAAAAAATGTAAATTTTGTTTAAATAATTTTATTTTCATGAAATCTAATTAGAAATGTAGTTTTAAAATTTTTCGGTAGATTATTTTTAAAATTATACCAAAAAAAACGTTTTTCTTAAAAATCACACAAAAACTGCAGAAACTTTTTTATTTCTTTATAAAAAAATGTAAATTTTGTTTAAATAATATTATTTTCATGAAATCTAATTAGAAATGTAGTTTTAAAATTTTTCGGACGATTACTTTTAAAATTATATCAAAAAAACGTTATTTTTTAGAATTAATGCGTTTTTCTTAAAAATCAAACTAAAACTGCTGTAACTTTTTTATTTCTTTATAAAAAAATGTAAATTTTGTTTAAATAATTTTATTTTCATGAAATCTAATTAGAAATGTAGTTTTAAAATTTTTCGGTCGATTATTTTTAAAATTATACCAAAAAAACGTTTTTCTTAAAAATCACACAAAAACTGCAGAAACTTTTTTATTTCTTTATAAAAAAATGTAAATTTTGTTTAAATAATTTTATTTTCATGAAATCTAATTAGAAATGTAGTTTTAAAATTTTTCGGACGATTACTTTTAAAATTATATCAAAAAAACTTTATTTTTTAGAAATAATGCGTTTTTCTTAAAAATCAAACAAAAACTGCTGTAACTTTTTTATTTCTTTATAAAAAAATGTAAATTTTATTTAAATAATTTTATTTTCATGAAATCTAATTAGAAATGTAGTTTTAAAATTTTTCGGTCGATTATTTTTAAAATTATACCAAAAAAACGTTTTTCTTAAAAATCACACAAAAACTGCAGAAACTTTTTTATTTCTTTATAAAAAAATGTAAATTTTGTTTAAATAATTTTATTTTCATGAAATCTAATTAGAAATGTAGTTTTAAAATTTTTCGGACCATTACTTTTAAAATTATATCAAAAAAACGTTATTTTTTAGAAATAATGCGTTTTTCTTAAAAATCAAACTAAAACTGCTGTAACTTTTTTATTTCTTTATAAAAAAATGTAAATTTTGTTTAAATAATTTTATTTTCATGAAATCTAATTAGAAATGTAGTTTTAAAATTTTTCGGTAGATTATTTTTAAAATTATACCAAAAAAACGTTTTTCTTAAAAATCACACAAAAACTGCAGAAACTTTTTTATTTCTTTATAAAAAAATGTAAATTTTGTTTAAATAATTTTATTTTCATGAAATCTAATTAGAAATGTAGTTTTAAAATTTTTCGGTCGATTATTTTTAAAATTATACCAAAAAAACCTTTTTCTTAAAAATCACACAAAAACTGCAGAAACTTTTTTATTTCTTTATAAAAAAATGTAAATTTTGTTTAAATAATTTTATTTTCATGAAATCTAATTAGAAATGTAGTTTTAAAATTTTTCGGTCGATTATTTTTAAAATTATACCAAAAAAACGTTTTTCTTAAAAATCACACAAAAACTGCAGAAACTTTTTTATTTCTTTATAAAAAAATGTAAATTTTGTTTAAATAATTTTATTTTCATGAAATCTAATTAGAAATGTAGTTTTAAAATTTTTCGGACGATTACTTTTAAAATTATATCAAAAAAACGTTATTTTTTAGAAATAATGCGTTTTTCTTAAAAATCAAACAAAAACTGCTGTAACTTTTTTATTTCTTTATAAAAAAATGTAAATTTTGTTTAAATAATTTTATTTTCATGAAATCTAATTAGAAATGTAGTTTTAAAATTTTTCGGTCGATTATTTTTAAAATTATACCAAAAAAACTTTTTTCTTAAAAATCACACAAAAACTGCAGAAACTTTTTTATTTCTTTATAAAAAAATGTAAATTTTGTTTAAATAATTTTATTTTCATGAAATCTAATTAGAAATGTAGTTTTAAAATTTTTCGGACGATTACTTTTAAAATTATATCAAAAAAACTTTATTTTTTAGAAATAATGCGTTTTTCTTAAAAATCACACAAAAACTGCAGAAACTTTTTTATTTCTTTATAAAAAAATGTAAATTTTGTTTAAATAATTTTATTTTCATGAAATCTAATTAGAAATGTAGTTTTAAAATTTTTCGGACGATTATTTTTAAAATTATACCAAAAAAACGTTTTTCTTAAAAATCACACAAAAACTGCAGAAACTTTTTTATTTCTTTATAAAAAAATGTAAATTTTGTTTAAATAATTTTATTTTTATGAAATCTAATTAGAAATGTAGTTTTAAAATTTTTCGGACGATTACTTTTAAAATTATATCAAAAAAACGTTATTTTTTAGAAATAATGCGTTTTTCTTAAAAATCAAACAAAAACTGCTGTAACTTTTTTATTTCTTTATAAAAAAATGTAAATTTTGTTTAAATAATTTTATTTTCATGAAATCTAATTAGAAATGTAGTTTTAAAATTTTTCGGTCGATTATTTTTAAAATTATACCAAAAAAACGTTTTTCTTAAAAATCACACAAAAACTACAGAAACTTTTTTATTTCTTTAGAAAAAAATGTAAATTTTGTTTAAATAATTTTATTTTTATGAAATCTAATTAGAAATGTAGTTTTAAAATTTTTCGGACGATTACTTTTAAAATTATATCAAAAAAACGTTATTTTTTAGAAATAATGCGTTTTTCTTAAAAATCAAACTAAAACTGCAGAAACTTTTTTATTTCTTTATAAAAAAATGTAAATTTTGTTTAAATAATTTTATTTTCATGAAATCTAATTAGAAATGTAGTTTTAAAATTTTTCGGACGATTACTTTTAAAATTATATCAAAAAAACGTTATTTTTTAGAAATAATGCGTTTTTCTTAAAAATCAAACAAAAACTGCTGTAACTATTTTATTTCATTATAAAAAAATGTAAATTTTGTTTAAATAATTTTATTTTCATGAAATCTAATTAGAAATGTAGTTTTAAAATTTTTCGGTCGATTCTTTTTAAAATTATACCAAAAAAACGTTTTTCTTAAAAATCACACAAAAACTGCAGAAACTTTTTTATTTCTTTATAAAAAAATGTAAATTTTGTTTAAATAATTTTATTTTCATGAAATCTAATTAGAAATGTAGTTTTAAAATTTTTCGGACGATTACTTTTAAAATTATATCAAAAAAACGTTATTTTTTAGAAATAATGCGTTTTTCTTAAAAATCAAACAAAAACTGCTGTAACTTTTTTATTTCTTTATAAAAAAATGTAAATTTTGTTTAAATAATTTTATTTTCATGAAATCTAATTAGAAATGTAGTTTTAAAATTTTTCGGTTGATTATTTTTAAAATTATACCAAAAAAACGTTTTTCTTAAAAATCACACAAAAACTGCAGAAACTTTTTTATTTCTTTTTAAAAAAATGTAAATTTTGTTTAAATAATATTATTTTCATGAAATCTAATTAGAAATGTAGTTTTAAAATTTTTCGGACGATTACTTTTAAAATTATATCAAAAAAACGTTATTTTTTAGAAATAATGCGTTTTTCTTAAAAATCAAACAAAAACTGCTGTAACTTTTTTATTTCTTTATAAAAAAATGTAAATTTTGTTTAAATAATTTTATTTTCATGAAATCTAATTAGAAATGTAGTTTTAAAATTTTTCGGTCGATTATTTTTAAAATTATACCAAAAAAACGTTTTTCTTATAAATCACACAAAAACTGCAGAAACTTTTTTATTTCTTTATAAAAAAATGTAAATTTTGTTTAAATAATATTATTTTCATGAAATCTAATTAGAAATGTAGTTTTAAAATTTTTCGGTCGATTATTTTTAAAATTATACCAAAAAAACGTTTTTCTTAAAAATCACACAAAAACTGCAGAAACTTTTTTATTTCTTTATAAAAAAATGTAAATTTTGTTTAAATAATTTTATTTTCATGAAATCTAATTAGAAATGTAGTTTTAAAATTTTTTGGACGATTACTCTTAAAATTATATCAAAAAAACGTTATTTTTTAGAAATAATGCGTTTTTCTTAAAAATCAAACAAAAACTGCTGTAACTTTTTTAATTCTTTATAAAAAAATGTAAATTTTGTTTAAATAATTTTATTTTCAAGAAATCTAATTAGAAATGTAGTTTTAAAATTTTTCTGTCGATTATTTTTAAAATTATACCAAAAAAACGTTTTTCTTAAAAATCACACAAAAACTGCAGAAACTTTTTTATTTCTTTATAAAAAAATGTAAATTTTGTTTAAATAATATTATTTTCATGAAATCTAATTAGAAATGTAGTTTTAAAATTTTTCGGACGATTACTTTTAAAATTATATCAAAAAAACGTAATTTTTTAGAAATAATGCGTTTTTCTTAAAAATCAAACAAAAACTGCTGTAACTTTTTTATTTCTTTATAAAAAAATGTAAATTTTATTTTCATGAAATCTAATTAGAAATGTAGTTTTAAAATTTTTCGGTCGATTATTTTTAAAATTATACCAAAAAAACGTTTTTCTTAAAAATCACACAAAAACTGCAGAAACTTTTTTATTTCTTTATAAAAAAATGTAAATTTTGTTTAAATAATATTATTTTCATGAAATCTAATTAGAAATGTAGTTTTAAAATTTTTCGGACGATTACTTTTAAAATTATATCAAAAAAACGTTATTTCTTAGAAATAATGCGTTTTTCTTAAAAATCAAACAAAAACTGCTGTAACTTTTTTATTTCTTTATAAAAAAATGTAAATTTTGTTTAAATAATATTATTTTCATGAAATCTAATTAGAAATGTAGTTTTAAAATTTTTCGGACGATTACTTTTAAAATTATATCAAAAAAACGTTATTTTTTAGAAATAATGCGTTTTTCTTAAAAATCAAACAAAAACTGCTGTAACTTTTTTATTTCTTTATAAAAAAATGTAAATTTTGTTTAAATAATTTTATTTTCATGAAATCTAATTAGAAATGTAGTTTTAAAATTTTTCGGTCGATTATTTTTAAAATTATACCAAAAAAACGTTTTTCTTAAAAATCACACAAAAACTGCAGAAACTTTTTTAATTCTTTATAAAAAAATGTAAATTTTGTTTAAATAATATTATTTTCATGAAATCTAATTAGAAATGTAGTTTTAAAATTTTTCGGACGATTACTTTTAAAATTATATCAAAAAAACGTTATTTTTTAGAAATAATGCGTTTTTCTTAAAAATCAAACAAAAACTGCTGTAACTTTTTTATTTCTTTATAAAAAAATGTAAATTTTGTTTAAATAATTTTATTTTCATGAAATCTAATTAGAAATGTAGTTTTGAAATTTTTCGGTCGATTATTTTTAAAATTATACCAAAAAAACGTTTTTCTTAAAATTCACACAAAAACTGCAGAAACTTTTTTATTTCTTTATAAAAAAATGTAAATTTTGTTTAAATAATTTTATTTTCATGAAATCTAATTAGAAATGTAGTTTTAAAATTTTTCGGACGATTACTTTTAAAATTATATCAAAAAAACGTTATTTTTTAGAAATAATGCGTTTTTCTTAAAAATCAAACAAAAACTGCTGTAACTTTTTTATTTCTTTATAAAAAAATGTAAATTTTGTTTAAATAATTTTATTTTCATGAAATCTAATTAGAAATGTAGTTTTAAAATTTTTCGGACGATTACTTTTAAAATTATATCAAAAAAACGTTATTTTTTAGAAATAATGCGTTTTTCTTAAAAATCAAACAAAAACTGCTGTAACTTTTTTATTTCTTTATAAAAAAATGTAAATTTTGTTTAAATAATTTTATTTTCATGAAATCTAATTAGAAATGTAGTTTTAAAATTTTTCGGTCGATTATTTTTAAAATTATACCAAAAAAACGTTTTTCTTAAAAATCACACAAACACTGCAGAAACTTTTTTATTTCTTTATAAAAAAATGTAAATTTTGTTTAAATAATTTTATTTTCATGAAATCTAATTAGAAATGTAGTTTTAAAATTTTTCGGACGATTACTTTTAAAATTATATCAAAAAAACGTTATTTTTTAGAAATAATGCGTTTTTCTTAAAAATCAAACAAAAACTGCTGTAACTTTTTTATTTCTTTATAAAAAAATGTAAATTTTGTTTAAATAATTTTATTTTCATGAAATCTAATTAGAAATGTAGTTTTAAAATTTTTCGGTCGATTATTTTTAAAATTATACCAAAAAAACGTTTTTCTTAAAAATCAAACTAAAACTGCTGTAACTTTTTTATTTCTTTATAAAAAAATGTAAATTTTGTTTAAATAATATTATTTTCATGAAATCTAATTAGAAATGTAGTTTTAAAATTTTTCGGACGATTACTTTTAAAGTTATATCAAAAAAACGTTATTTTTTTGAATAATGCGTTTTTCTTAAAAATCAAACAAAAACTGCTGTAACTTTTTTATTTCTTTATAAAAAAATGTAAATTTTGTTTAAATAATTTTATTTTCATGAAATCTAATTAGAAATGTAGTTTTAAAATTTTTCAGTCGATTATTTTTAAAATTATACCAAAAAAACGTTTTTCTTAAAAATCACACAAAAACTGCAGAAACTTTTTTATTTCTTTATAAAAAATGGTAAATTTTGTTTAAATAATTTTATTTTCATGAAATCTAATTAGAAATGTAGTTTTAAAATTTTTCGGTCGATTATTTTTAAAATTATACCAAAAAAACGTTTTTCTTAAAAATCTCACAAAAACTGCAGAAACTTTTTTATTTCTTTATAAAAAAATGTAAATTTTGTTTAAATAATTTTATTTTCATGAAATCTAATAAGAAATGTAGTTTTAAAATTTTTCGGACGATTACTTTTAAAATTATATCAAAAAATCGTTATTTTTTAGAAATAATGCGTTTTTCTTAAAAATCAAACTAAAACTGCTGTAACTTTTTTATTTCTTTATAAAAAAATGTAAATTTTGTTTAAATAATTTTATTTTCATGAAATCTAATTAGAAATGTGGTTTTAAAATTTTTCGGTCGATTATTTTTAAAATTATACCAAAAAAACGTTTTTCTTAAAAATCACACAAAAACTGCAGAAACTTTTTTATTTCTTTATAAAAAAATGTAAATTTTGTTTAAATAATTTTATTTTCATGAAATCTAATTAGAAATGTAGTTTTAAAATTTTTCGGACGATTACTTTTAAAATTATATCAAAAAAACTTTATTTTTTAGAAATAATGCGTTTTTCTTAAAAATCAAACTAAAACTGCTGTAACTTTTTTATTTCTTTATAAAAAAATGTAAATTTTGTTTAAATAATTTTATTTTCATGAAATCTAATTAGAAATGTAGTTTTAAAATTTTTCGGTCGATTATTTTTAAAATTATACCAAAAAAACGTTTTTCTTAAAAATCAAACTAAAACTGCTGTAACTTTTTTATTTCTTTATAAAAAAATGTAAATTTTGTTTAAATAATATTATTTTCATGAAATCTAATTAGAAATGTAGTTTTAAAATTTTTCGGACGATTACTTTTAAAATTATATCAAAAAAACTTTATTTTTTAGAAATAATGCGTTTTTCTTAAAAATCAAACAAAAACTGCTGTAACTTTTTTATTTCTTTATAAAAAAATGTAAATTTTGTTTAAATAATTTTATTTTCATGAAATCTAATTAGAAATGTAGTTTTAAAATTTTTCGGTCGATTATTTTTAAAATTATACCAAAAAAACGTTTTTCTTAAAAATCACACAAAAACTGCAGAAACTTTTTTATTTCTTTATAAAAAAATGTAAATTTTGTTTAAATAATTTTATTTTCATGAAATCTAATTAGAAATGTAGTTTTAAAATTTTTCGGTCGATTATTTTTAAAATTATACCAAAAAAACGTTTTTCTTAAAAATCACACAAAAACTGCAGAAACTTTTTTATTTCTTTATAAAAAAATGTAAATTTTGTTTAAATAATTTTATTTTCATGAAATCTAATAAGAAATGTAGTTTTAAAATTTTTCGGACGATTACTTTTAAAATTATATCAAAAAAACGTTATTTTTTAGAAATAATACGTTTTTCTTAAAAATCAAACTAAAACTGCTGTAACTTTTTTATTTCTTTATAAAAAAATGTAAATTTTGTTTAAATAATTTTATTTTCATGAAATCTAATTAGAAATGTAGTTTTAAAATTTTTCGGTCGATTATTTTTAAAATTATACCAAAAAAACGTTTTTCTTAAAAATCACACAAAAACTGCAGAAACTTTTTTATTTCTTTATAAAAAAATGTAAATTTTGTTTAAATAATTTTATTTTCATGAAATCTAATTAGAAATGTAGTTTTAAAATTTTTCGGACGATTACTTTTAAAATTATATCAAAAAAACGTTATTTTTTAGAAATAATGCGTTTTTCTTAAAAATCAAACAAAAACTGCTGTAACTTTTTTATTTCTTTATAAAAAAATGTAAATTTTGTTTAAATAATTTTATTTTCATGAAATCTAATTAGAAATGTAGTTTTAAAATTTTTCGGTCGATTATTTTTAAAATTATACCAAAAAAACATTTTTCTTAAAAATCACACAAAAACTGCAGAAACTTTTTTATTTCTTTATAAAAAAATGTAAATTTTGTTTAAATAATTTTATTTTCATGAAATCTAATTAGAAATGTAGTTTTAAAATTTTTCGGACGATTACTTTTAAAATTATATCAAAAAAACGTTATTTTTTAGAAATAATGCGTTTTTCTTAAAAATCAAACAAAAACTGCTGTAACTTTTTTATTTCTTTATAAAAAAATGTAAATTTTGTTTAAATAATTTTATTTTCATGAAATCTAATTAGAAATGTAGTTTTAAAATTTTTCGGTCGATTATTTTTAAAATTATACCAAAAAAACGTTTTTCTTAAAAATCACACAAAAACTGCAGAAACTTTTTTATTTCTTTATAAAAAAATGTAAATTTTGTTTAAATAATTTTATTTTCATGAAATCTAATTAGAAATGTAGTTTTAAAATTTTTCGGACGATTACTTTTAAAATTATATCAAAAAAACGTTATTTTTTAGAAATAATGCGTTTTTCTTAAAAATCAAACAAAAACTGCTGTAACTTTTTTATTTCTTTATAAAAAAATGTAAATTTTGTTTAAATTATTTTATTTTCATGAAATCTAATTAGAAATGTAGTTTTAAAATTTTTCGGTCGATTATTTTTAAAATTATACCAAAAAAACGTTTTTCTTAAAAATCAAACTAAAACTGCTGTAACTTTTTTATTTCTTTATAAAAAAATGTAAATTTTGTTTAAATAATATTATTTTCATGAAATCTAATTAGAAATGTAGTTTTAAAATTTTTCGGACGATTACTTTTAAAATTATATCAAAAAAACGTTATTTTTTTGAATAATGCGTTTTTCTTAAAAATCAAACAAAAACTGCTGTAACTTTTTTATTTCTTTATAAAAAAATGTAAATTTTGTTTAAATAATTTTATTTTCATGAAATCTAATTAGAAATGTAGTTTTAAAATTTTTCGGTCGATTATTTTTAAAATTATACCAAAAAAACGTTTTTCTTAAAAATCACACAAAAACTGCAGAAACTTTTTTATTTCTTTATAAAAAATGGTAAATTTTGTTTAAATAATTTTATTTTCATGAAATCTAATTTGAAATGTAGTTTTAAAATTTTTCGGTCGATTATTTTTAAAATTATACCAAAAAAACGTTTTTCTTAAAAATCACACAAAAACTGCAGAAACTTTTTTATTTCTTTATAAAAAAATGTAAATTTTGTTTAAATAATTTTATTTTCATGAAATCTAATAAGAAATGTAGTTTTAAAATTTTTCGGACGATTACTTTTAAAATTATATCAAAAAAACGTTATTTTTTAGAAATAATGCGTTTTTCTTAAAAATCAAACTAAAACTGCTGTAACTTTTTTATTTCTTTATAAAAGAATGTAAATTTTGTTTAAATAATTTTATTTTCATGAAATCTAATTAGAAATGTGGTTTTAAAATTTTTCGGTCGATTATTTTTAAAATTATACCAAAAAAACGTTTTTCTTAAAAATCACACAAAAACTGCAGAAACTTTTTTATTTCTTTATAAAAAAATGTAAATTTTGTTTAAATAATTTTATTTTCATGAAATCTAATTAGAAATGTAGTTTTAAAATTTTTCGGACGATTACTTTTAAAATTATATCAAAAAAACGTTATTTTTTAGAAATAATGCGTTTTTCTTAAAAATCAAACTAAAACTGCTGTAACTTTTTTATTTCTTTATAAAAAAATGTAAATTTTGTTTAAATAATTTTATTTTCATGAAATCTAATTAGAAATGTAGTTTTAAAATTTTTCGGTCGATTATTTTTAAAATTATACCAAAAAAACGTTTTTCTTAAAAATCAAACTAAAACTGCTGTAACTTTTTTATTTCTTTATAAAAAAATGTAAATTTTGTTTAAATAATATTATTTTCATGAAATCTAATTAGAAATGTAGTTTTAAAATTTTTCGGACGATTACTTTTAAAATTATATCAAAAAAACGTTATTTTTTAGAATAATGCGTTTTTCTTAAAAATCAAACAAAAACTGCTGTAACTTTTTTATTTCTTTATAAAAAAATGTAAATTTTGTTTAAATAATTTTATTTTCATGAAATCTAATTAGAAATGTAGTTTTAAAATTTTTCGGTCGATTATTTATAAAATTATTCCAAAAAAACGTTTTTCTTAAAAATCACACAAAAACTGCAGAAACGTTTTTATTTCTTTATAAAAAAATGTAAATTTTGTTTAAATAATTTTATTTTCATGAAATCTAATTAGAAATGTAGTTTTAAAATTTTTCGGTCGATTATTTTTAAAATTATACCAAAAAAACGTTTTTCTTAAAAATCACACAAAAACTGCAGAAACTTTTTTATTTCTTTATAAAAAAATGTAAATTTTGTTTAAATAATTTTATTTTCATGAAATCTAATAAGAAATGTAGTTTTAAAATTTTTCGGACGATTACTTTTAAAATTATATCAAAAAAACGTTATTTTTTAGAAATAATACGTTTTTCTTAAAAATCAAACTAAAACTGCTGTAACTTTTTTATTTCTTTATAAAAAAATGTAAATTTTGTTTAAATAATTTTATTTTCATGAAATCTAATTAGAAATGTAGTTTTAAAATTTTTCGGTCGATTATTTTTAAAATTATACCAAAAAAACGTTTTTCTTAAAAATCACACAAAAACTGCAGAAACTTTTTTATTTCTTTATAAAAAAATGTAAATTTTGTTTAAATAATTTTATTTTCATGAAATCTAATTAGAAATGTAGTTTTAAAATTTTTCAGACGATTACTTTTAAAATTATATCAAAAAAACGTTATTTTTTAGAAATAATGCGTTTTTCTTAAAAATCAAACAAAAACTGCTGTAACTTTTTTATTTCTTTATAAAAAAATGTAAATTTTGTTTAAATAATTTTATTTTCATGAAATCTAATTAGAAATGTAGTTTTAAAATTTTTCGGTCGATTATTTTTAAAATTATACCAAAAAAACATTTTTCTTAAAAATCACACAAAAACTGCAGAAACTTTTTTATTTCTTTATAAAAAAATCTAAATTTTGTTTAAATAATTTTATTTTCATGAAATCTAATTAGAAATGTAGTTTTAAAATTTTTCGGACGATTACTTTTAAAATTATATCAAAAAAACGTTATTTTTTAGAAATAATGCGTTTTTCTTAAAAATCAAACAAAAACTGCTGTAACTTTTTTATTTCTTTATAAAAAAATGTAAATTTTGTTTAAATAATTTTATTTTCATGAAATCTAATTAGAAATGTAGTTTTAAAATTTTTCGGTCGATTATTTTTAAAATTATACCAAAAAAACGTTTTTCTTAAAAATCACACAAAAACTGCAGAAACTTTTTTATTTCTTTATAAAAAAATGTAAATTTTGTTTAAATAATTTTATTTTCATGAAATCTAATTAGAAATGTAGTTTTAAAATTTTTCGGACGATTACTTTTAAAATTATATCAAAAAAACGTTATTTTTTAGAAATAATGCGTTTTTCTTAAAAATCAAACAAAAACTGCTGTAACTTTTTTATTTCTTTATAAAAAAATGTAAATTTTGTTTAAATAATTTTATTTTCATGAAATCTAATTAGAAATGTAGTTTTAAAATTTTTCGGACGATTACTTTTAAAATTATATCAAAAAAACGTTATTTTTTAGAAATAATGCGTTTTTCTTAAAAATCAAACAAAAACTGCTGTAACTTTTTTATTTCTTTATAAAAAAATGTAAATTTTGTTTAAATAATTTTATTTTCATGAAATCTAATTAGAAATGTAGTTTTAAAATTTTTCGGTCGATTATTTTTAAAATTATACCAAAAAAACGTTTTTCTTAAAAATCACACAAAAACTGCAGAAACTTTTTTATTTCTTTATAAAAAAATGTAAATTTTGTTTAAATAATTTTATTTTCATGAAATCTAATTAGAAATGTAGTTTTAAAATTTTTCGGACGATTACTTTTAAAATTATATCAAAAAAACGTTATTTTTTAGAAATAATGCGTTTTTCTTAAAAATCAAACAAAAACTGCTGTAACTTTTTTATTTCTTTATAAAAAAATGTAAATTTTGTTTAAATAATTTTATTTTCATGAAATCTAATTAGAAATGTAGTTTTAAAATTTTTCGGTCGATTATTTTTAAAATTATACCAAAAAAACGTTTTTCTTAAAAATCATACTAAAACTGCTGTAACTTTTTTATTTCTTCATAAAAAAATGTAAATTTTGTTTAAATTATATTATTTTCATGAAATCTAATTAGAAATGTAGTTTTAAAATTTTTCGGACGATTACTTTTAAAATTATATCAAAAAAACGTTATTTTTTAGAAATAATGCGTTTTTCTTAAAAATCAAACAAAAACTGCTGTAACTTTTTTATTTCTTTATAAAAAAATGTAAATTTTGTTTAAATAATTTTATTTTCATGTAATCTAATTAGAAATGTAGTTTTAAAATTTTTCGGTCGATTATTTTTAAAATTATACCAAAAAAACGTTTTTCTTAAAAATCACACAAAAACTGCAGAAACTTTTTTATTTCTTTATAAAAAAATGTAAATTTTGTTTAAATAATTTTATTTTCATGAAATCTAATTAGAAATGTAGTTTTAAAATTTTTCGGACGATTACTTTTAAAATTATATCAAAAAAACGTTATTTTTTAGAAATAATGCGTTTTTCTTAAAAATCAAACAAAAACTGCTGTAACTTTTTTATTTCTTTATAAAAAAATGTAAATTTTGTTTAAATAATTTTATTTTCATGTAATCTAATTAGAAATGTAGTTTTAAAATTTTTCGGTCGATTATTTTTAAAATTATACCAAAAAAACGTTTTTCTTAAAAATCACACAAAAACTGCAGAAACTTTTTTATTTCTTTATAAAAAAATGTAAATTTTGTTTAAATAATTTTATTTTCATGAAATCTAATTAGAAATGTAGTTTTAAAATTTTTCGGACGATTACTTTTAAAATTATATCAAAAAAACGTTATTTTTTAGAAATAATGCGTTTTTCTTAAAAATCAAACAAAAACTGCTGTAACTTTTTTATTTCTTTATAAAAAAATGTAAATTTTGTTTAAATAATTTTATTTTTATGAAATCTAATTAGAAATGTAGTTTTAAAATTTTTCGGTCGATTATTTTTAAAATTATACCAAAAAAACGTTTTTCTTAAAAATCACTCAAAAACTACAGAAACTTTTTTATTTCTTTATAAAAAAATGTAAATTTTGTTTAAATAATTTTATTTTCATGAAATCTAATTTGAAATGTAGTTTTAAAATTTTTCGGACGATTACTTTTAAAATTATATCAAAAAAACTTTATTTTTTAGAAATAATGCGTTTTTCTTAAAAATCAAACAAAAACTGCTGTAACTTTTTTATTTCTTTATAAAAAAATGTAAATTTTGTTTAAATAATTTTATTTTCATGAAATCTAATTAGAAATGTAGTTTTAAAATTTTTCGGTCGATTATTTTTAAAATTATACCAAAAAAACGTTTTTCTTAAAAATCACACAAAAACTGCAGAAACTTTTTTATTTCTTTATAAAAAAATGTAAATTTTGTTTAAATAATTTTATTTTCATGAAATCTAATTAGAAATGTAGTTTTAAAATTTTTCGGACGATTACTTTTAAAATTATATCAAAAAAACGTTATTTTTTAGAAATAATGCGTTTTTCTTAAAAATCAAACAAAAACTGCTGTAACTTTTTTATTTCTTTATAAAAAAATGTAAATTTTGTTTAAATAATTTTATTTTCATGAAATCTAATTAGAAATGTAGTTTTAAAATTTTTCGGTCGATTATTTTTAAAATTATACCAAAAAAACGTTTTTCTTAAAAATCACACAAAAACTGCAGAAACTTTTTAATTTCTTTATAAAAAAATGTAAATTTTGTTTAAATAATTTTATTTTCATGAAATCTAATTAGAAATGTAGTTTTAAAATTTTTCGGACGATTACTTTTAAAATTATATCAAAAAAACTTTATTTTTTAGAAATAATGCGTTTTTCTTAAAAATAAAACAAAAACTGCTGTAACTTTTTTATTTCTTTATAAAAAAATGTAAATTTTGTTTAAATAATTTTATTTTCATGAAATCTGATTAGAAATGTAGTTTTAGAATTTTTCGGTCGATTATTTTTAAAATTATACCAAAAAAACGTTTTTCTTAAAAATCACACAAAAACTGCAGAAACTTTTTTATTTCTTTATAAAAAAATGTAAATTTTGTTTAAATAATTTTATTTTCATTAAATCTAATTAGAAATGTAGTATTAAAATTTTTCGGACGATTACTTTTAAAATTATATCAAAAAAACGTTATTTTTTAGAAATAATGCGTTTTTCTTAAAAATCAAACAAAAACTGCTGTAACTTTTTTATTTCTTTATAAAAAAATGTAAATTTTGTTTAAATAATTTTATTTTCATGAAATCTAATTAGAAATGTAGTTTTAAAATTTTTCGGTCGATTATTTTTAAAATTATAACAAAAAAAACGTTTTTCTTAAAAATCACACAAAAACTGCAGAAACTTTTTTATTTCTTTATAAAAAAATGTAAATTTTGTTTAAATAATATTATTTTCATGAAATCTAATTACAAATGTAGTTTTAAAATTTTTCGGACGATTACTTTTAAAATTATATCAAAAAAACGTTATTTTTTAGAAATAATGTGTTTTTCTTAAAAATCAAACAAAAACTGCTGTAACTTTTTTATTTCTTTATAAAAAAATGTAAATTTTGTTTAAATAATATTATTTTCATGAAATCTAATTAGAAATGTAGTTTTAAAATTTTTCGGACGATTACTTTTAAAATTATATCAAAAAAACGTTATTTTTTAGAAATAATGCGTTTTTCTTAAAAATCAAACAAAAACTGCTGTAACTTTTTTATTTCTTTATAAAAAAATGTAAATTTTGTTTAAATAATTTTATTTTCATGAAATCCAATTAGAAATGTAGTTTTAAAATTTTTCGGTCGATTATTTTTAAAATTATACCAAAAAAACGTTTTTCTTAAAAATCAAACTAAAACTGCTGTAACTTTTTTATTTCTTTATAAAAAAATGTAAATTTTGTTTAAATAATATTATTTTCATGAAATCTAATTAGAAATGTAGTTTTAAAATTTTTCGGACGATTACTTTTAAAATTATATCAAAAAAACGTTATTTTTTAGAAATAATGCGTTTTTCTTAAAAATCAAACAAAAACTGCTGTAACTTTTTTATTTCTTTATAAAAAAATGTAAATTTTGTTTAAATAATTTTATTTTCATGAAATCTAATTAGAAATGTAGTTTTAAAATGTTTCGGTCGATTATTTTTAAAATTATACCAAAAAAACGTTTTTCTTAAAAATCACACAAAAACTGCAGAAACTTTTTTATTTCTTTATAAAAAAATGTAAATTTTGTTTAAATAATATTATATTCATGAAATCTAATTAGAAATGTAGTTTTAAAATTTTTCGGACGATTACTTTTAAAATTATATCAAAAAAACGTTATTTTTTAGAAATAATGCGTTTTTCTTAAAAATCAAACTAAAACTGCTGTAACTTTTTTATTTCTTTATAAAAAAATGTAAATTTTGTTTAAATAATTTTATTTTCATGAAATCTAATTAGAAATGTAGTTTTAAAATTTTTCGGTCAATTATTTTTAAAATTATACCAAAAAAACGTTTTTCTTAAAAATCACACAAAAACTGCAGAAACTTTTTTATTTCTTTATAAAAAAATGTAAATTTTGTTTAAATAATATTATTTTCATGAAATCTAATTAGAAATGTAGTTTTAAAATTTTTCGGACGATTACTTTTAAAATTATATCAAAAAAACGTTATTTTTAGAAATAATGCGTTTTTCTTAAAAATCAAACAAAAACTGCTGTAACTTTTTTATTTCTTTATAAAAAAATGTAAATTTTGTTTAAATAATTTTATTTTCATGAAATCTAATTAGAAATGTAGTTTTAAAATTTTTCGGTCGATTATTTTTAAAATTATACCAAAAAAACCTTTTTCTTAAAAATCACACAAAAACTGCAGAAACTTTTCTATTTCTTTATAAAAAAATGTAAATTTTGTTTAAATAATTTTATTTTCATGAAATCTAATTAGAAATGTAGTTTTAAAATTTTTCGGACGATTACTTTTAAAATTATATCAAAAAAACTTTATTTTTTAGAAATAATGCGTTTTTCTTAAAAATCAAACAAAAACTGCTGTAACTTTTTTATTTCTTTATAAAAAAATGTAAATTTTGTTTAAATAATTTTATTTTCATGAAATCTAATTAGAAATGTAGTTTTAAAATTTTTCGGTCGATTATTTTTAAAATTATACCAAAAAAACGTTTTTCTTAAAAATCACACAAAAACTGCAGAAACTTTTTTATTTCTTTATAAAAAAATGTAAATTTTGTTTAAATAATTTTATTTTCATGAAATCTAATTAGAAATGTAGTTTTAAAATTTTTCGGACGATTACTTTTAAAATTATATCAAAAAAACGTTATTTTTTAGAAATAATGCGTTTTTCTTAAAAATCAAACTAAAACTGCTGTAACTTTTTTATTTCTTTATAAAAAAATGTAAATTTTGTTTAAATAATTTTATTTTCATGAAATCTAATTAGAAATGTAGTTTTAAAATTTTTCGGTCGATTATTTTTAAAATTATACCAAAAAAACGTTTTTCTTAAAAATCACACAAAAACTGCAGAAACTTTTTTATTTCTTTATAAAAAAATGTAAATTTTGTTTAAATAATTTTATTTTCATGAAATCTAATTAGAAATGTAGTTTTAAAATTTTTCGGACAATTACTTTTAAAATTATATCAAAAATACGTTATTTTTTAGAAATAATGCGTTTTTCTTAAAAATCAAACAAAAACTGCTGTAACTTTTTTATTTCTTTATAAAAAAATGTAAATTTTGTTTAAATAATTTTATTTTCATGAAATCTAATTAGAAATGTAGTTTTAAAATTTTTCGGTCGATTATTTTTAAAATTATACCAAAAAAACGTTTTTCTTAAAAATCACACAAAAACTGCAGAAACTTTTTTATTTCTTTATAAAAAAATGTAAATTTTGTTTAAATAATTTTATTTTCATGAAATCTAATTAGAAATGTAGTTTTAAAATTTTTCGGACGATTACTTTTAAAATTATATCAAAAAAACTTTATTTTTTAGAAATAATGCGTTTTTCTTAAAAATCAAACAAAAACTGCTGTAACTTTTTTATTTCTTTATAAAAAAATGTAAATTTTGTTTAAATAATTTTATTTTCATGAAATCTAATTAGAAATGTAGTTTTAAAATTTTTCGGTCGATTATTTTTAAAATTATACCAAAAAAACGTTTTTCTTAAAAATCACACAAAAACTGCAGAAACTTTTTTATTTCTTTATAAAAAAATGTAAATTTTATTTAAATAATTTTATTTTCATGAAATCTAATTAGAAATGTAGTTTTAAAATTTTTCGGACGATTACTTTTAAAATTATATCAAAAAAACGTTATTTTTTAGAAATAATGCGTTTTTCTTAAAAATCAAACAAAAACTGCTGTAACTTTTTTATTTCTTTATAAAAAAATGTAAATTTTGTTTAAATAATTTTATTTTCATGAAATCTAATTAGAAATGTAGTTTTAAAATTTTTCGGTCGATTATTTTAAAATTATACCAAAAAAACGTTTTTCTTAAAAATCACACAAAAACTGCAGAAACTTTTTTATTTCTTTATAAAAAAATGTAAATTTTGTTTAAATAATTTTATTTTCATGAA
>CAXARA010000678.1:0-46067 GCA_963971135.1 Stenus bimaculatus | reverse complement strand
TTTTTTTAAGAAAAACGTTTTTTTGGTATAATTTTAAAAATAATCGACCGAAAAATTTTAAAACTACATTTCTAATTAGATTTCATGAAAATAAAATTATTTAAACAAAATTTACATTTTTTTATAAAGAAATAAAAAAGTTACAGCAGTTTTTGTTTGATTTTTAAGAAAAACGCATTATTTCTAAAAAATAACGTTTTTTTGATATAATTTTAAAAGTAATCGTCCGAAAAATTTTAAAACTACATTTCTAATTAGATTTCATGAAAATAATATTATTTAAACAAAATTTACATTTTTTTATAAAGAAATAAAAAAGTTACAGCAGTTTTAGTTTGATTTTTAAGAAAAACGTTTTTTTGGTATAATTTTAAAAATAATCGACCGAAAAATTTTAAAACTACATTTCTAATTAGATTTCATGAAAATAAAATTATTTAAACAAAATTTACATTTTTTTATAAAGAAATAAAAAAGTTACAGCAGTTTTTGTTTGATTTTTAAGAAAAACGCATTATTTCTAAAAAATAACGTTTTTTTGATATAATTTTAAAAGTAATCATCCGAAAAATTTTAAAACTAGATTTCTAATTAGATTTCATGAAAATAATATTATTTAAACAAAATTTACATTTTTTTATAAAGAAATAAAAAAGTTTCTGCAGTTTTTGTGTGATTTTTAAGAAAACGTTTTTTTGGTATAATTTTAAAAATAATTGACCGAAAAATTTTGAAACTACATTTCTAATTAGATTTCATGAAAATAAAATTATTTAAACAAAATTTACATTTTTTTATAAAGAAATAAAAAAGTTACAGCAGTTTTTGTTTGATTTTTAAGAAAAACGCATTATTTCTAAAAAATAACGTTTTTTTGATATAATTTTAAAAGTAATCGTCCGAAAAATTTTAAAACTACATTTCTAATTAGATTTCATGAAAATAATACAGCAGTTTTTGTTTGATTTTTAAGAAAAACGCATTATTTCTAAAAAAATAACGTTTTTTTGATATAATTTTAAAAGTAATCGTCCGAAAAATTTTAAAACTACATTTCTAATTAGATTTCATGAAAATAATATTATTTAAACAAAATTTACATTTTTTATAAAGAAATAAAAAAGTTACAGCAGTTTTAGTTTGATTTTTAAGAAAAACGTTTTTTGGTATAATTTTAAAAATAATCGCCCGAAAAATTTTAAAACTACATTTCTAATTAGATTTCATGAAAATAAAATTATTTAAACAAAATTTACATTTTTTATAAAGAAATAAAAAAGTTACAGCAGTTTTTGTTTGATTTTTAGAAAAACGCATTATTTCTAAAAAATAACGTTTTTTTGATATAATTTTAAAAGTAATCGTCCGAAAAATTTTAAAACTACATTTCTAATTAGATTTCATGAAAATAATATTATTTAAACAAAATTTACATTTCTTTATAAAGAAATAAAAAAGTTACAGCAGTTTTAGTTTGATTTTTAAGAAAAACGTTTTTTTGGTATAATTTTAAAAATAATCGACAGAAAAATTTTAAAACTACATTTCTAATTAGATTTCATGAAAATAAAATTATTTAAACAAAATTTACATTTTTTTATAAAGAAATAAAAAAGTTACAGCAGTTTTTGTTTGATTTTTGAGAAAAACGCATTATTTCTAAAAAATAACGTTTTTTTGATATAATTTTAAAAGTAATCGTCCGAAAAATTTAAAACTACATTTTTAATTAGATTTCATGAAAATAATATTATTTAAACAAAATTTACATTTTTTTATAAAGAAATAAAAAAGTTACAGCAGTTTTAGTTTGACTTTTAAGAAAAACGTTTTTTTGGTATAATTTTAAAAATAATCGACCGAAAAATTTTAAAACTACATTTCTAATTAGATTTCATGAAAATAAAATTATTTAAACAAAATTTACATTTTTTTATAAAGAAATAAAAAAGTTACAGCAGTTTTTGTTTGATTTTTAAGAAAAACGCATTATTTCTAAAAAATAACGTTTTTTTGATATAATTTTAAAAGTAATCGTCCGAAAAATTTTAAAACTACATTTCTAATTAGATTTCATGAAAATAAAATTATTTAAACAAAATTTACATTTTTTTATAAAGAAATAAAAAAGTTTCTGCAGTTTTTGTGTGATTTTTAAGAAAAACGTTTTTTTGGTATAATTTTAAAAATAATCGACCGAAAAATTTTAAAACTACATTTCTAATTAGATTTCATGAAAATAAAATTATTTAAACAAAATTTACATTTTTTTATAAAGAAATAAAAAGTTACAGCAGTTTTTGTTTGATTTTTAAGAAAAACGCATTATTTCTAAAAAATAACGTTTTTTTGATATAATTTTAAAAGTAATCGTCCGAAAAATTTTAAAACTACATTCTAATTAGATTTCATGAAATAAAATTATTTAAACAAAATTTACATTTTTTTATAAAGAAATAAAAAAGTTACAGCAGTTTTTGTTTGATTTTTAAGAAAAACGCATTATTTCTAAAAAATAACGTTTTTTTGATATAATTTTAAAAGTAATCGTCCGAAAAATTTTAAAACTACATTTCTAATTAGATTTCATGAAAATAATATTATTTAAACAAAATTTACATTTTTTTATAAAGAAATAAAAAAGTTACAGCAGTTTTAGTTTGATTTTTAAGAAAAACGTTTTTTTGGTATAATTTTAAAAATAATCGACCGAAAAATTTTAAAACTACATTTCTAATTAGATTTCATGAAAATAAAATTATTTAAACAAAATTTACATTTTTTTATAAGAAATAAAAAAGTTACAGCAGTTTTTGTTTGATTTTTAAGAAAAACGCATTATTTCTAAAAATAACGTTTTTTTGATATAATTTTAAAAGTAATCGTCCGAAAAATTTAAAACTACATTTCTAATTAGATTTCATGAAAATAATATTATTTAAACAAAATTTACATTTTTTTATAAAGAAATAAAAAAGTTACAGCAGTTTAGTTTGATTTTTAAGAAAAACGTTTTTTGGTATAATTTTAAAAATAATCGCCCGAAAAATTTTAAAACTACATTTCTAATTAGATTTCATGAAAATAAAATTATTTAAACAAAATTTACATTTTTATAAAGAAATAAAAAAGTTACAGCAGTTTTTGTTGATTTTTAAGAAAAACGCATTATTTCTAAAAAATAACGTTTTTTTGATATAATTTTAAAAGTAATCGTCCGAAAAATTTTAAAACTACATTTCTAATTAGATTTCATGAAAATAATATTATTTAAACAAAATTTACATTTCTTTATAAAGAAATAAAAAAGTTACAGCAGTTTTAGTTTGATTTTTAAGAAAAACGTTTTTTTGGTATAATTTTAAAAATAATCGACCGAAAAATTTTAAAACTACATTTCTAATTAGATTTCATGAAAATAAAATTATTTAAACAAAATTTACATTTTTTATAAAGAAATAAAAAAGTTACAGCAGTTTTTGTTTGATTTTTAAGAAAACGCATTATTTCTAAAAAATAACGTTTTTTTGATATAATTTTAAAAGTAATCGTCCGAAAAATTTTAAAACTACATTTCTAATTAGATTTCATGAAAATAAAATTATTTAAACAAAATTTACATTTTTTTATAAAGAAATAAAAAAGTTACAGCAGTTTTTGTTTGATTTTTAAGAAAAACGCATTATTTCTAAAAATAACGTTTTTTTGATATAATTTTAAAAGTAATCGTCCGAAAAATTTTAAAACTACATTTCTAATTAGATTTCATGAAAATAATATTATTTAAACAAAATTTACATTTTTTTATAAAGAAATAAAAAAGTTATAGCAGTTTTAGTTTGATTTTTAAGAAAAACGTTTTTTTGGTATAATTTTAAAAATAATCGACCGAAAAATTTTAAAACTACATTTCTAATTAGATTTCATGAAAATAAAATTATTTAAACAAAATTTACATTTTTTTATAAAGAAATAAAAAAGTTACAGCAGTTTTTGTTTGATTTTTAAGAAAAACGCATTATTTCTAAAAAATAACGTTTTTTTGATATAATTTTAAAAGTAATCGTCCGAAAAATTTTAAAACTACATTTCTAATTAGATTTCATGAAAATAAAATTATTTAATTAAAATTTACATTTTTTTATAAAGAAATAAAAAAGTTTCTGCAGTTTTTGTGTGATTTTTAAGAAAAATGTTTTTTTGGTATAATTTTAAAAATAATCGACCGAAAAATTTTAAAACTACATTTCTAATTAGATTTCATGAAAATAAAATTATTTAAACAAAATTTACATTTTTTTATAAAGAAATAAAAAAGTTACAGCAGTTTTTGTTTGATTTTTAAGAAAAACGCATTATTTCTAAAAAATAACGTTTTTTTGATATAATTTTAAAAGTAATCGTCCGAAAAATTTTAAAACTACATTTCTAATTAGATTTCATGAAAATAAAATTATTTAAACAAAATTTACATTTTTTTATAAAGAAATAAAAAAGTTACAGCAGTTTTTGTTTGATTTTTAAGAAAAACGCATTATTTCTAAAAAATAACGTTTTTTTGATATAATTTTAAAAGTAATCGTCCGAAAAATTTTAAAACTACATTTCTAATTAGATTTCATGAAAATAATATTATTTAAACAAAATTTACATTTTTTTATAAAGAAATAAAAAAGTTACAGCAGTTTTAGTTTGATTTTTAAGAAAAACGTTTTTTTGGTATAATTTTAAAAATAATCGACCGAAAAATTTTAAAACTACATTTCTAATTAGATTTCATGAAAATAAAATTATTTAAACAAAATTTACATTTTTTTATAAAGAAATAAAAAAGTTACAGCAGTTTTTGTTTGATTTTTAAGAAAAACGCATTATTTCTAAAAAATAACGTTTTTTTGATATAATTTTAAAAGTAATCGTCCGAAAAATTTTAAAACTACATTTCTAATTAGATTTCATGAAAATAATATTATTTAAACAAAATTTACATTTTTTTATAAAGAAATAAAAAAGTTACAGCAGTTTTTGTTTGATTTTTAAGAAAAACGCATTATTTCTAAAAAATAACGTTTTTTTGATATAATTTTAAAAGTAATCGTCCGAAAAATTTTAAAACTACATTTCTAATTAGATTTCATGAAAATAATATTATTTAAACAAAATTTACATTTATTTATAAAGAAATAAAAAAGTTACAGCAGTTTTAGTTTGATTTTTAAGAAAAACGTTTTTTTGGTATAATTTTAAAAATAATCGACCGAAAAATTTTAAAACTACATTTCTAATTAGATTTCATGAAAATAAAATTATTTAAACAAAATTTACATTTTTTTATAAAGAAATAAAAAAGTTACAGCAGTTTTTGTTTGATTTTTAAGAAAAACGCATTATTTCTAAAAAATAACGTTTTTTTGATATAATTTTAAAAGTAATCGTCCGAAAAATTTTAAAACTACATTTCTAATTAGATTTCATGAAAATAATATTATTTAAACAAAATTTACATTTTTTTATAAAGAAATAAAAAAGTTTCTGCAGTTTTTGTGTGATTTTTAAGAAAAACGTTTTTTTGGTATAATTTTAAAAATAATCGACCGAAAAATTTTAAAACTACATTTCTAATTAGATTTCATGAAAATAAAATTATTTAAACAAAATTTACATTTTTTTATAAAGAAATAAAAAAGTTACAGCAGTTTTTGTTTGATTTTTAAGAAAAACGCATTATTTCTAAAAAATAACGTTTTTTTGATATAATTTTAAAAGTAATCGTCCGAAAAATTTTAAAACTACATTTCTAATTAGATTTCATGAAAATAATATTATTTAAACAAAATTTACATTTTTTTATAAAGAAATAAAAAAGTTACAGCAGTTTTAGTTTGATTTTTAAGAAAAACGTTTTTTTGGTATAATTTTAAAAATAATCGACCGAAAAATTTTAAAACTACATTTCTAATTAGATTTCATGAAAATAAAATTATTTAAACAAAATTTACATTTTTTTATAAAGAAATAAAAAAGTTACAGCAGTTTTTGTTTGATTTTTAAGAAAAACGCATTATTTCTAAAAAATAACGTTTTTTTGATATAATTTTAAAAGTAATCGTCCGAAAAATTTTAAAACTACATTTCTAATTAGATTTCATGAAAATAATATTATTTAAACAAAATTTACATTTTTTTATAAAGAAATAAAAAAGTTACAGCAGTTTTAGTTTGATTTTTAAGAAAAACGTTTTTTTGGTATAATTTTAAAAATAATCGACCGAAAAATTTTAAAACTACATTTCTAATTAGATTTCATGAAAATAAAATTATTTAAACAAAATTTACATTTTTTTATAAAGAAATAAAAAAGTTACAGCAGTTTTTGTTTGATTTTTAAGAAAAACGCATTATTTCTAAAAAATAACGTTTTTTTGATATAATTTTAAAAGTAATCGTCCGAAAAATTTTAAAACTACATTTCTAATTAGATTTCATGAAAATAATATTATTTAAACAAAATTTACATTTTTTTATAAAGAAATAAAAAAGTTACAGCAGTTTTAGTTTGATTTTTAAGAAAAACGTTTTTTTGGTATAATTTTAAAAATAATCGACCGAAAAATTTTAAAACTACATTTCTAATTAGATTTCATGAAAATAAAATTATTTAAACAAAATTTACATTTTTTTATAAAAAAATAAAAAAGTTACAGCAGTTTTTGTTTGATTTTTAAGAAAAACGCATTATTTCTAAAAAATAACGTTTTTTTGATATAATTTTAAAAGTAATCGTCCGAAAAATTTTAAAACTACATTTCTAATTAGATTTCATGAAAATAATATTATTTAAACAAAATTTACATTTTTTTATAAAGAAATAAAAAAGTTACAGCAGTTTTTGTTTGATTTTTAAGAAAAACGCATTATTTCTAAAAAATAACGTTTTTTTGATATAATTTTAAAAGTAATCGTCCGAAAAATTTTAAAACTACATTTCTAATTAGATTTCATGAAAATAATATTATTTAAACAAAATTTACATTTTTTTATAAAGAAATAAAAAAGTTTCTGCAGTTTTTGTGTGATTTTTAAGAAAAACGTTTTTTTGGTATAATTTTAAAAATAAT
This sequence comes from Stenus bimaculatus, assembly GCA_963971135.1. Taxonomy (NCBI): domain Eukaryota; kingdom Metazoa; phylum Arthropoda; class Insecta; order Coleoptera; family Staphylinidae; genus Stenus; species Stenus bimaculatus. Next base: position 38,949 of record CAXARA010000678.1, on the reverse strand, counting down.
CGACCGAAAAATTTTAAAACTACATTTCTAATTAGATTTCATGAAAATAAAATTATTTAAACAAAATTTACATTTTTTTATAAAGAAATAAAAAAGTTACAGCAGTTTTTGTTTGATTTTTAAGAAAAACGCATTATTTCTAAAAAATAACGTTTTTTTGATATAATTTTAAAAGTAATCGTCCGAAAAATTTTAAAACTACATTTCTAATTAGATTTCATGAAAATAATATTATTTAAACAAAATTTACATTTTTTTATAAAGAAATAAAAAAGTTACAGCAGTTTTAGTTTGATTTTTAAGAAAAACGTTTTTTTGGTATAATTTTAAAAATAATCGACCGAAAAATTTTAAAACTACATTTCTAATTAGATTTCATGAAAATAAAATTATTTAAACAAAATTTACATTTTTTTATAAAGAAATAAAAAAGTTACAGCAGTTTTTGTTTGATTTTTAAGAAAAACGCATTATTTCTAAAAAATAACGTTTTTTTGATATAATTTTAAAAGTAATCGTCCGAAAAATTTTAAAACTACATTTCTAATTAGATTTCATGAAAATAATATTATTTAAACAAAATTTACATTTTTTTATAAAGAAATAAAAAAGTTTCTGCAGTTTTTGTGTGATTTTTAAGAAAAACGTTTTTTTGGTATAATTTTAAAAATAATCGACCGAAAAATTTTAAAGCTACATTTCTAATTAGATTTCATGAAATTAAAATTATTTAAACAAAATTTACATTTTTTTATAAAGAAATAAAAAAGTTACAGCAGTTTTTGTTTGATTTTTAAGAAAAACGCATTATTTCTAAAAAATAACGTTTTTTTGATATAATTTTAAAAGTAATCGTCCGAAAAATTTTAAAACTACATTTCTAATTAGATTTCATGAAAATAAAATTATTTAAACAAAATTTACATTTTTTTATAAAGAAATAAAAAAGTTTCTGCAGTTTTTGTGTGATTTTTAAGAAAAACGTTTTTTTGGTATAATTTTAAAAATAATCGACCGAAAAATTTTAAAACTACATTTCTAATTAGATTTCATGAAAATAAAATTATTTAAACAAAATTTACATTTTTTTATAAAGAAATAAAAAAGTTACAGCAGTTTTTGTTTGATTTTTAAGAAAAACGCATTATTTCTAAAAAATAACGTTTTTTTGATATAATTTTAAAAGTAATCGTCCGAAAAATTTTAAAACTACATTTCTAATTAGATTTCATGAAAATAATATTATTTAAACAAAATTTACATTTTTTTATAAAGAAATAAAAAAGTTACAGCAGTTTTAGTTTGATTTTTAAGAAAAACGTTTTTTTGGTATAATTTTAAAAATAATCGCCCGAAAAATTTTAAAACTACATTTCTAATTAGATTTCATGAAAATAAAATTATTTAAACAAAATTTACATTTTTTATAAAGAAATAAAAAAGTTACAGCAGTTTTTGTTTGATTTTTAAGAAAAACGCATTATTTCTAAAAAATAACGTTTTTTTGATATAATTTTAAAAGTAATCGTCCGAAAAATTTTAAAACTACATTTCTAATTAGATTTCATGAAAATAATATTATTTAAACAAAATTTACATTTTTTTATAAAGAAATAAAAAAGTTACAGCAGTTTTAGTTTGATTTTTAAGAAAAACGTTTTTTTGGTATAATTTTAAAAATAATCGACCGAAAAATTTTAAAACTACATTTCTAATTAGATTTCATGAAAATAAAATTATTTAAACAAAATTTACATTTTTTTATAAAGAAATAAAAAAGTTACAGCAGTTTTTGTTTGATTTTTAAGAAAAACGCATTATTTCTAAAAAATAACGTTTTTTTGATATAATTTTAAAAGTAATCGTCCGAAAAATTTTAAAACTACATTTCTAATTAGATTTCATGAAAATAAAATTATTTAAACAAAATTTACATTTTTTTATAAAGAAATAAAAAAGTTTCTGCAGTTTTTGTGTGATTTTTAAGAAAAACGTTTTTTTGGTATAATTTTAAAAATAATCGACCGAAAAATTTTAAAACTACATTTCTAATTAGATTTCATGAAAATAAAATTATTTAAACAAAATTTACATTTTTTTATAAAGAAATAAAAAAGTTACAGCAGTTTTTGTTTGATTTTTAAGAAAAACGCATTATTTCTAAAAAATAACGTTTTTTTGATATAATTTTAAAAGTAATCGTCCGAAAAATTTTAAAACTACATTTCTAATTAGATTTCATGAAAATAAAATTATTTAAACAAAATTTACATTTTTTTATAAAGAAATAAAAAAGTTTCTGCAGTTTTTGTGTGATTTTTAAGAAAAACGTTTTTTTGGTATAATTTTAAAAATAATCGACCGAAAAATTTTAAAACTACATTTCTAATTAGATTTCATGAAAATAAAATTATTTAAACAAAATTTACATTTTTTTATAAAGAAATAAAAAAGTTACAGCAGTTTTTGTTTGATTTTTAAGAAAAACGCATTATTTCTAAAAAATAACGTTTTTTTGATATAATTTTAAAAGTAATCGTCCGAAAAATTTTAAAACTACATTTCTAATTAGATTTCATGAAAATAATATTATTTAAACAAAATTTACATTTTTTTATAAAGAAATAAAAAAGTTACAGCAGTTTTAGTTTGATTTTTAAGAAAAACGTTTTTTTGGTATAATTTTAAAAATAATCGACCGAAAAATTTTAAAACTACATTTCTAATTAGATTTCATGAAAATAAAATTATTTAAACAAAATTTACATTTTTTTATAAAGAAATAAAAAAGTTACAGCAGTTTTTGTTTGATTTTTAAGAAAAACGCATTATTTCTAAAAAATAACGTTTTTTTGATATAATTTTAAAAGTAATCGTCCGAAAAATTTTAAAACTACATTTCTAATTAGATTTCATGAAAATAATATTATTTAAACAAAATTTACATTTTTTTATAAAGAAATAAAAAAGTTTCTGCAGTTTTTGTGTGATTTTTAAGAAAAACGTTTTTTTGGTATAATTTTAAAAATAATCGACCTAAAAATTTTAAAACTACATTTCTAATTAGATTTCATGAAAATAAAATTATTTAAACAAAATTTACATTTTTTTATAAAGAAATAAAAAAGTTACAGCAGTTTTTGTTTGATTTTTAAGAAAAACGCATTATTTCTAAAAAATAACGTTTTTTTGATATAATTTTAAAAGTAATCGTCCGAAAAATTTTAAAACTACATTTCTAATTAGATTTCATGAAAATAAAATTATTTAAACAAAATTTACATTTTTTTATAAAGAAATAAAAAAGTTTCTGCAGTTTTTGTGTGATTTTTAAGAAAAACGTTTTTTTGGTATAATTTTAAAAATAATCGACCGAAAAATTTTAAAACTACATTTCTAATTAGATTTCATGAAAATAAAATTATTTAAACAAAATTTACATTTTTTTATAAAGAAATAAAAAAGTTACAGCAGTTTTTGTTTGATTTTTAAGAAAAACGCATTATTTCTAAAAAATAACGTTTTTTTGATATAATTTTAAAAGTAATCGTCCGAAAAATTTTAAAACTACATTTCTAATTAGATTTCATGAAAATAATATTATTTAAACAAAATTTACATTTTTTTATAAAGAAATAAAAAAGTTATAGCAGTTTTAGTTTGATTTTTAAGAAAAACGTTTTTTTGGTATAATTTTAAAAATAATCGACCGAAAAATTTTAAAACTACATTTCTAATTAGATTTCATGAAAATAAAATTATTTAAACAAAATTTACATTTTTTTATAAAGAAATAAAAAAGTTACAGCAGTTTTTGTTTGATTTTTAAGAAAAACGCATTATTTCTAAAAAATAACGTTTTTTTGATATAATTTTAAAAGTAATCGTCCGAAAAATTTTAAAACTACATTTCTAATTAGATTTCATGAAAATAAAATTATTTAATTAAAATTTACATTTTTTTATAAAGAAATAAAAAAGTTTCTGCAGTTTTTGTGTGATTTTTAAGAAAAATGTTTTTTTGGTATAATTTTAAAAATAATCGACCGAAAAATTTTAAAACTACATTTCTAATTAGATTTCATGAAAATAAAATTATTTAAACAAAATTTACATTTTTTTATAAAGAAATAAAAAAGTTACAGCAGTTTTTGTTTGATTTTTAAGAAAAACGCATTATTTCTAAAAAATAACGTTTTTTTGATATAATTTTAAAAGTAATCGTCCGAAAAATTTTAAAACTACATTTCTAATTAGATTTCATGAAAATAATATTATTTAAACAAAATTTACATTTTTTTATAAAGAAATAAAAAAGTTACAGCAGTTTTAGTTTGATTTTTAAGAAAAACGTTTTTTTGGTATAATTTTAAAAATAATCGACCGAAAAATTTTAAAACTACATTTCTAATTAGATTTCATGAAAATAAAATTATTTAAACAAAATTTACATTTTTTTATAAAGAAATAAAAAAGTTACAGCAGTTTTTGTTTGATTTTTAAGAAAAACGCATTATTTCTAAAAAATAACGTTTTTTTGATATAATTTTAAAAGTAATCGTCCGAAAAATTTTAAAACTACATTTCTAATTAGATTTCATGAAAATAATATTATTTAAACAAAATTTACATTTTTTTATAAAGAAATAAAAAAGTTACAGCAGTTTTAGTTTGATTTTTAAGAAAAACGTTTTTTTGGTATAATTTTAAAAATAATCGACCGAAAAATTTTAAAACTACATTTCTAATTAGATTTCATGAAAATAAAATTATTTAAACAAAATTTACATTTTTTTATAAAGAAATAAAAAAGTTACAGCAGTTTTTGTTTGATTTTTAAGAAAAACGCATTATTTCTAAAAAATAACGTTTTTTTGATATAATTTTAAAAGTAATCGTCCGAAAAATTTTAAAACTACATTTCTAATTAGATTTCATGAAAATAAAATTATTTAAACAAAATTTACATTTTTTTATAAAGAAATAAAAAAGTTTCTGCAGTTTTTGTGTGATTTTTAAGAAAAACGTTTTTTTGGTATAATTTTAAAAATAATCGACCGAAAAATTTTAAAACTACATTTCTAATTAGATTTCATGAAAATAATATTATTTAAACAAAATTTACATTTTTTTATAAAGAAATAAAAAAGTTACAGCAGTTTTAGTTTGACTTTTAAGAAAAACGTTTTTTTGGTATAATTTTAAAAATAATCGACCGAAAAATTTTAAAACTACATTTCTAATTAGATTTCATGAAAATAAAATTATTTAAACAAAATTTACATTTTTTTATAAAGAAATACAAAAGTTACAGCAGTTTTTGTTTGATTTTTAAGAAAAACGCATTATTTCTAAAAAATAACGTTTTTTTGATATAATTTTAAAAGTAATCGTCCGAAAAATTTTAAAACTACATTTCTAATTAGATTTCATGAAAATAAAATTATTTAAACAAAATTTACATTTTTTTATAAAGAAATAAAAAAGTTTCTGCAGTTTTTGTGTGATTTTTAAGAAAAACGTTTTTTTGGTATAATTTTAAAAATAATCGACCGAAAAATTTTAAAACTACATTTCTAATTAGATTTCATGAAAATAAAATTATTTAAACAAAATTTACATTTTTTTATAAAGAAATAAAAAAGTTACAGCAGTTTTTGTTTGATTTTTAAGAAAAACGCATTATTTCTAAAAAATAACGTTTTTTTGATATAATTTTAAAAGTAATCGTCCGAAAAATTTTAAAACTACATTTCTAATTAGATTTCATGAAAATAAAATTATTTAATTAAAATTTACATTTTTTTATAAAGAAATAAAAAAGTTTCTGCAGTTTTTGTGTGATTTTTAAGAAAAATGTTTTTTTGGTATAATTTTAAAAATAATCGACCGAAAAATTTTAAAACTACATTTCTAATTAGATTTCATGAAAATAAAATTATTTAAACAAAATTTACATTTTTTTATAAAGAAATAAAAAAGTTACAGCAGTTTTTGTTTGATTTTTAAGAAAAACGCATTATTTCTAAAAAATAACGTTTTTTTGATATAATTTTAAAAGTAATCGTCCGAAAAATTTTAAAACTACATTTCTAATTAGATTTCATGAAAATAATATTATTTAAACAAAATTTACATTTTTTTATAAAGAAATAAAAAAGTTACAGCAGTTTTAGTTTGATTTTTAAGAAAAACGTTTTTTTGGTATAATTTTAAAAATAATCGACCGAAAAATTTTAAAACTACATTTCTAATTAGATTTCATGAAAATAAAATTATTTAAACAAAATTTACATTTTTTTATAAAGAAATAAAAAAGTTACAGCAGTTTTTGTTTGATTTTTAAGAAAAACGCATTATTTCTAAAAAATAACGTTTTTTTGATATAATTTTAAAAGTAATAGTCCGAAAAATTTTAAAACTACATTTCTAATTAGATTTCATGAAAATAATATTATTTAAACAAAATTTACATTTTTTTATAAAGAAATAAAAAAGTTACAGCAGTTTTAGTTTGATTTTTAAGAAAAACGTTTTTTTGGTATAATTTTAAAAATAATCGACCGAAAAATTTTAAAACTACATTTCTAATTAGATTTCATAAAAATAAAATTATTTAAACAAAATTTACATTTTTTTATAAAGAAATAAAAAAGTTACAGCAGTTTTTGTTTGATTTTTAAGAAAAACGCATTATTTCTAAAAAATATAACGTTTTTTTGATATAATTTTAAAAGTAATCGTCCGAAAAATTTTAAAACTACATTTCTAATTAGATTTCATGAAAATAAAATTATTTAAACAAAATTTACATTTTTTTATAAAGAAATAAAAAAGTTTCTGCAGTTTTTGTGTGATTTTTAAGAAAAACGTTTTTTTGGTATAATTTTAAAAATAATCGACCGAAAAATTTTAAAACTACATTTCTAATTAGATTTCATGAAAATAAAATTATTTAAACAAAATTTACATTTTTTTATAAAGAAATAAAAAAGTTACAGCAGTTTTTGTTTGATTTTTAAGAAAAACGCATTATTTCTAAAAAATAACGTTTTTTTGATATAATTTTAAAAGTAATCGTCCGAAAAATTTTAAAACTACATTTCTAATTAGATTTCATGAAAATAATATTATTTAAACAAAATTTACATTTTTTTATAAAGAAATAAAAAAGTTACAGCAGTTTTAGTTTGATTTTTAAGAAAAACGTTTTTTTGGTATAATTTTAAAAATAATCGACCGAAAAATTTTAAAACTACATTTCTAATTAGATTTCATGAAAATAAAATTATTTAAACAAAATTTACATTTTTTTATAAAGAAATAAAAAAGTTACAGCAGTTTTTGTTTGATTTTTAAGAAAAACGCATTATTTCTAAAAAATAACGTTTTTTTGATATAATTTTAAAAGTAATCGTCCGAAAAATTTTAAAACTACATTTCTAATTAGATTTCATGAAAATAAAATTATTTAAACAAAATTTGCATTTTTATATAAAGAAATAAAAAAGTTTCTGCAGTTTTTGTGTGATTTTTAAGAAAAACGTTTTTTTGGTATAATTTTAAAAATAATCGACCGAAAAATTTTAAAACTACATTTCTAATTAGATTTCATGAAAATAAAATTATTTAAACAAAATTTACATTTTTTTATAAAGAAATAAAAAAGTTACAGCAGTTTTTGTTTGATTTTTAAGAAAAACGCATTATTTCTAAAAAATAACGTTTTTTTGATATAATTTTAAAAGTAATCGTCCGAAAAATTTTAAAACTACATTTCTAATTAGATTTCATGAAAATAATATTATTTAAACAAAATTTACATTTTTTTATAAAGAAATAAAAAAGTTACAGCAGTTTTAGTTTGATTTTTAAGAAAAACGTTTTTTTGGTATAATTTTAAAAATAATCGACCGAAAAATTTTAAAACTACATTTCTAATTAGATTTCATGAAAATAAAATTATTTAAACAAAATTTACATTTTTTTATAAAGAAATAAAAAAGTTACAGCAGTTTTTGTTTGATTTTTAAGAAAAACGCATTATTTCTAAAAAATAACGTTTTTTTGATATAATTTTAAAAGTAATCGTCCGAAAAATTTTAAAACTACATTTCTAATTAGATTTCATGAAAATAATATTATTTAAACAAAATTTACATTTTTTTATAAAGAAATAAAAAAGTTACAGCAGTTTTTGTTTGATTTTTAAGAAAAACGCATTATTTCTAAAAAATAACGTTTTTTTGATATAATTTTAAAAGTAATCGTCCGAAAAATTTTAAATCTACATTTCTAATTAGATTTCATGAAAATAATATTATTTAAACAAAATTTACATTTTTTTATAAAGAAATAAAAAAGTTTCTGCAGTTTTTGTGTGATTTTTAAGAAAAACGTTTTTTTGGTATAATTTTAAAAATAATCGACCGAAAAATTTTAAAACTACATTTCTAATTAGATTTCATGAAAATAAAATTATTTAAACAAAATTTACATTTTTTTATAAAGAAATAAAAAAGTTACAGCAGTTTTTGTTTGATTTTTAAGAAAAACGCATTATTTCTAAAAAATAACGTTTTTTTGATATAATTTTAAAAGTAATCGTCCGAAAAATTTTAAAACTACATTTCTAATTAGATTTCATGAAAATAATATTATTTAAACAAAATTTACATTTTTTTATAAAGAAATAAAAAAGTTACAGCAGTTTTAGTTTGATTTTTAAGAAAAACGTTTTTTTGGTATAATTTTAAAAATAATCGACCGAAAAATTTTAAAACTACATTTCTAATTAGATTTCATGAAAATAAAATTATTTAAACAAAATTTACATTTTTTTATAAAGAAATAAAAAAGTTACAGCAGTTTTTGTTTGATTTTTAAGAAAAACGCATTATTTCTAAAAAATAACGTTTTTTTGATATAATTTTAAAAGTAATCGTCCGAAAAATTTTAAAACTACATTTCTAATTAGATTTCATGAAAATAATATTATTTAAACAAAATTTACATTTTTTTATAAAGAAATAAAAAAGTTACAGCAGTTTTAGTTTGATTTTTAAGAAAAACGTTTTTTTGGTATAATTTTAAAAATAATCGACCGAAAAATTTTAAAACTACATTTCTAATTAGATTTCATGAAAATAAAATTATTTAAACAAAATTTACATTTTTTTATAAAGAAATAAAAAAGTTACAGCAGTTTTTGTTTGATTTTTAAGAAAAACGCATTATTTCTAAAAAATAACGTTTTTTTGATATAATTTTAAAAGTAATCGTCCGAAAAATTTTAAAACTACATTTCTAATTAGATTTCATGAAAATAATATTATTTAAACAAAATTTACATTTTTTTATAAAGAAATAAAAAAGTTACAGCAGTTTTAGTTTGATTTTTAAGAAAAACGTTTTTTTGGTATAATTTTAAAAATAATCGACCGAAAAATTTTAAAACAACATTTCTAATTAGATTTCATGAAAATAAAATTATTTAAAGAAAATTTACATTTTTTTATAAAGAAATAAAAAAGTTACAGCAGTTTTTGTTTGATTTTTAAGAAAAACGCATTATTTCTAAAAAATAACGTTTTTTTGATATAATTTTAAAAGTAATCGTCCGAAAAATTTTAAAACTACATTTCTAATTAGATTTCATGAAAATAATATTATTTAAACAAAATTTACATTTTTTTATAAAGAAATAAAAAAGTTTCTGCAGTTTTTGTGTGATTTTTAAGAAAAACGTTTTTTTGGTATAATTTTAAAAATAATCGACCGAAAAATTTTAAAACTACATTTCTAATTAGATTTCATGAAAATAAAATTATTTAAACAAAATTTACATTTTTTTATAAAGAAATAAAAAAGTTACAGCAGTTTTTGTTTGATTTTTAAGAAAAACGCATTATTTCTAAAAAATAACGTTTTTTTGATATAATTTTAAAAGTAATCGTCCGAAAAATTTTAAAACTACATTTCTAATTAGATTTCATGAAAATAATATTATTTAAACAAAATTTACATTTTTTTATAAAGAAATAAAAAAGTTACAGCAGTTTTAGTTTGATTTTTAAGAAAAACGTTTTTTTGGTATAATTTTAAAAATAATCGACCGAAAAATTTTAAAACTACATTTCTAATTAGATTTCATGAAAATAAAATTATTTAAACAAAATTTACATTTTTTTATAAAGAAATAAAAAAGTTACAGCAGTTTTTGTTTGATTTTTAAGAAAAACGCATTATTTCTAAAAAATAACGTTTTTTTTGATATAATTTTAAAAGTAATCGTCCGAAAAATTTTAAAACTACATTTCTACTTAGATTTCATGAAAATAATATTATTTAAACAAAATTTACATTTTTTTATAAAGAAATAAAAAAGTTTCTGCAGTTTTTGTGTCATTTTTAAGAAAAACGTTTTTTTGGTATAATTTTAAAAATAATCGACCGATTAATTTTAAAACTACATTTCTAATTAGATTTCATGAAAATAAAATTATTTAAACAAAATTTACATTTTTTTATAAAGAAATAAAAAAGTTACAGCAGTTTTTGTTTGATTTTTAAGAAAAACGCATTATTTCTAAAAAATAACGTTTTTTTGATATAATTTTAAAAGTAATCGTCCGAAAAATTTTAAAACTACATTTCTAATTAGATTTCATAAAAATAATATTATTTAAACAAAATTTACATTTTTTTATAAAGAAATAAAAAAATTACAGCAGTTTTTGTTTGATTTTTAAGAAAAACGCATTATTTCTAAAAAATAATGTTTTTTTGATATAATTTTAAAAGTAATCGTCCGAAAAATTTTAAAACTACATTTCTAATTAGATTTCATGAAAATAATATTATTTAAACAAAATTTACATTTTTTTATAAAGAAATAAAAAAGTTTCTGCAGTTTTTGTGTGATTTTTAAGAAAAACGTTTTTTTGGTATAATTTTAAAAATAATCGACCGAAAAATTTTAAAACTACATTTCTAATTAGATTTCATGAAAATAAAATTATTTAAACAAAATTTACATTTTTTTATAAAGAAATAAAAAAGTTACAGCAGTTTTTGTTTGATTTTTAAGAAAAACGCATTATTTCTAAAAAATAACGTTTTTTTGATATAATTTTAAAAGTAATCGTCCGAAAAATTTTAAAACTACATTTCTAATTAGATTTCATGAAAATAAAATTATTTAAACAAAATTTACATTTTTTTATAAAAAAATAAAAAAGTTTCTGCAGTTTTTGTGTGATTTTTAAGAAAAACGTTTTTTTGGTATAATTTTAAAAATAATCGACCGAAAAATTTTAAAACTACATTTCTAATTAGATTTCATGAAAATAAAATTATGTAAACAAAATTTACATTTTTTTATAAAGAAATAAAAAAGTTACAGCAGTTTTTGTTTGATTTTTAAGAAAAACGCATTATTTCTAAAAAATAACGTTTTTTTGATATAATTTTAAAAGTAATCGTCCGAAAAATATTAAAACTACATTTCTAATTAGATTTCATGAAAATAATATTATTTAAACAAAATTTACATTTTTTTATAAAGAAATAAAAAAGTTACAGCAGTTTTAGTTTGATTTTTAAGAAAAACGTTTTTTTGGTATAATTTTAAAAATAATCGACCGAAAAATTTTAAAACTACATTTCTAATTAGATTTCATGAAAATAAAATTATTTAAACAAAATTTACATTTTTTTATAAAGAAATAAAAAAGTTACAGCAGTTTTTGTTTGATTTTTAAGAAAAACGCATTATTTCTAAAAAATAACGTTTTTTTGATATAATTTTAAAAGTAATCGTCCGAAAAATTTTAAAACTACATTTCTAATTAGATTTCATGAAAATAATATTATTTAAACAAAATTTACATTTTTTTATAAAGAAATAAAAAAGTTTCTGCAGTTTTTGTGTGATTTTTAAGAAAAACGTTTTTTTGGTATAATTTTAAAAATAATCGACCGAAAAATTTTAAAACTACATTTCTAATTAGATTTCATGAAAATAAAATTATTTAAACAAAATTTATATTTTTTTATAAAGAAATAAAAAAGTTACAGCAGTTTTTGTTTGATTTTTAAGAAAAACGCATTATTTCTAAAAAATAACGTTTTTTTGATATAATTTTAAAAGTAATCGTCCGAAAAATTTTAAAACTACATTTCTAATTAGATTTCATGAAAATAATATTATTTAAACAAAATTTACATTTTTTTATAAAGAAATAAAAAAGTTACAGCAGTTTTAGTTTGATTTTTAAGAAAAACGTTTTTTTGGTATAATTTTAAAAATAATCGACCGAAAAATTTTAAAACTACATTTCTAATTAGATTTCATGAAAATAAAATTATTTAAACAAAATTTACATTTTTTTATAAAGAAATAAAAAAGTTACAGCAGTTTTTGTTTGATTTTTAAGAAAAACGCATTATTTCTAAAAAATAACGTTTTTTTTGATATAATTTTAAAAGTAATCGTCCGAAAAATTTTAAAACTACATTTCTAATTAGATTTCATGAAAATAATATTATTTAAACAAAATTTACATTTTTTTATAAAGAAATAAAAAAGTTTCTGCAGTTTTTGTGTCATTTTTAAGAAAAACGTTTTTTTGGTATAATTTTAAAAATAATCGACCGATTAATTTTAAAACTACATTTCTAATTAGATTTCATGAAAATAAAATTATTTAAACAAAATTTACATTTTTTTATAAAGAAATAAAAAAGTTACAGCAGTTTTTGTTTGATTTTTAAGAAAAACGCATTATTTCTAAAAAATAACGTTTTTTTGATATAATTTTAAAAGTAATCGTCCGAAAAATTTTAAAACTACATTTCTAATTAGATTTCATGAAAATAATATTATTTAAACAAAATTTACATTTTTTTATAAAGAAATAAAAAAATTACAGCAGTTTTTGTTTGATTTTTAAGAAAAACGCATTATTTCTAAAAAATAACGTTTTTTTGATATAATTTTAAAAGTAATCGTCCGAAAAATTTTAAAACTACATTTCTACTTAGATTTCATGAAAATAATATTATTTAAACAAAATTTACATTTTTTTATAAAGAAATAAAAAAGTTTCTGCAGTTTTTGTGTGATTTTTAAGAAAAACGTTTTTTTGGTATAATTTTAAAAATAATCGACCGAAAAATTTTAAAACTACATTTCTAATTAGATTTCATGAAAATAAAATTATTTAAACAAAATTTACATTTTTTTATAAAGAAATAAAAAAGTTACAGCAGTTTTTGTTTGATTTTTAAGAAAAACGCATTATTTCTAAAAAATAACGTTTTTTTGATATAATTTTAAAAGTAATCGTCCGAAAAATTTTAAAACTACATTTCTAATTAGATTTCATGAAAATAAAATTATTTAAACAAAATTTACATTTTTTTATAAAGAAATAAAAAAGTTACAGCAGTTTTTGTTTGATTTTTAAGAAAAACGCATTATTTCTAAAAAATAACGTTTTTTTTGATATAATTTTAAAAGTAATCGTCCGAAAAATTTTAAAACTACATTTCTAATTAGATTTCATGAAAATAATATTATTTAAACAAAATTTACATTTTTTTATAAAGAAATAAAAAAGTTTCTGCAGTTTTTGTGTGATTTTTAAGAAAAACGTTTTTTTGGTATAATTTTAAAAATAATCGACCGAAAAATTTTAAAACTACATTTCTAATTAGATTTCATGAAAATAATATTATTTAAACAAAATTTACATTTTTTTATAAAGAAATAAAAAAATTACAGCAGTTTTTGTTTGATTTTTAAGAAAAACGCATTATTTCTAAAAAATAACGTTTTTTTGATATAATTTTAAAAGTAATCGTCCGAAAAATTTTAAAACTACATTTCTACTTAGATTTCATGAAAATAATATTATTTAAACAAAATTTACATTTTTTTATAAAGAAATAAAAAAGTTTCTGCAGTTTTTGTGTGATTTTTAAGAAAAACGTTTTTTTGGTATAATTTTAAAAATAATCGACCGAAAAATTTTAAAACTACATTTCTAATTAGATTTCATGAAAATAAAATTATTTAAACAAAATTTACATTTTTTTATAAAGAAATAAAAAAGTTACAGCAGATTTTGTTTGATTTTTAAGAAAAACGCATTATTTCTAAAAAATAACGTTTTTTTGATATAATTTTAAAAGTAATCGTCCGAAAAATTTTAAAACTACATTTCTAATTAGATTTCATGAAAATAAAATTATTTAAACAAAATTTACATTTTTTTATAAAGAAATAAAAAAGTTACAGCAGTTTTTGTTTGATTTTTAAGAAAAACGCATTATTTCTAAAAAATAACGTTTTTTTTGATATAATTTTAAAAGTAATCGTCCGAAAAATTTTAAAACTACATTTCTAATTAGATTTCATGAAAATAATATTATTTAAACAAAATTTACATTTTTTTATAAAGAAATAAAAAAGTTACAGCAGTTTTAGTTTGATTTTTAAGAAAAACGTTTTTTTGGTATAATTTTAAAAATAATCGACCGAAAAATTTTAAAACTACATTTCTAATTAGATTTCATGAAAATAAAATTATTTAAACAAAATTTACATTTTTTTATAAAGAAATAAAAAAGTTACAGCAGTTTTTGTTTGATTTTTAAGAAAAACGCATTATTTCTAAAAAATAACGTTTTTTTTGATATAATTTTAAAAGTAATCGTCCGAAAAATTTTAAAACTACATTTCTAATTAGATTTCATGAAAATAATATTATTTAAACAAAATTTACATTTTTTTATAAAGAAATAAAAAAGTTTCTGCAGTTTTTGTGTCATTTTTAAGAAAAACGTTTTTTTGGTATAATTTTAAAAATAATCGACCGATTAATTTTAAAACTACATTTCTAATTAGATTTCATGAAAATAAAATTATTTAAACAAAATTTACATTTTTTTATAAAGAAATAAAAAAGTTACAGCAGTTTTTGTTTGATTTTTAAGAAAAACGCATTATTTCTAAAAAATAACGTTTTTTTGATATAATTTTAAAAGTAATCGTCCGAAAAATTTTAAAACTACATTTCTAATTAGATTTCATGAAAATAAAATTATTTAAACAAAATTTACATTTTTTTATAAAAAAATAAAAAAGTTTCTGCAGTTTTTGTGTGATTTTTAAGAAAAACGTTTTTTTGGTATAATTTTAAAAATAATCGACCGAAAAATTTTAAAACTACATTTCTAATTAGATTTCATGAAAATAAAATTATTTAAACAAAATTTACATTTTTTTATAAAGAAATAAAAAAGTTACAGCAGTTTTTGTTTGATTTTTAAGAAAAACGCATTATTTCTAAAAAATAACGTTTTTTTGATATAATTTTAAAAGTGATCGTCCGAAAAATTTTAAAACTACATTTCTAATTAGATTTCATGAAAATAAAATTATTTAAACAAAATTTACATTTTTTTATAAAGAAATAAAAAAGTTTCTGCAGTTTTTGTGTGATTTTTAAGAAAAACGTTTTTTTGGTATAATTTTAAAAATAATCGACCGAAAAATTTTAAAACTACATTTCTAATTAGATTTCATGAAAATAAAATTATTTAAACAAAATTTACATTTTTTTATAAAGAAATAAAAAAGTTACAGCAGTTTTTGTTTGATTTTTAAGAAAAACGCATTATTTCTAAAAAATAACGTTTTTTTGATATAATTTTAAAAGTAATCATCCGAAAAATTTTAAAACTACATTTCTAATTAGATTTCATGAAAATAATATTATTTAAACAAAATTTTTATTTTTTTATAAAGAAATAAAAAAGTTACAGCAGTTTTAGTTTGATTTTTAAGAAAAATGTTTTTTTGGTATAATTTTAAAAATAATCGACCGAAAAATTCTAAAACTACATTTCTAATTAGATTTCATGAAAATAAAATTATTTAAACAAAATTTACATTTTTTTATAAAGAAATAAAAAAGTTACAGCAGTTTTTGTTTGATTTTTAAGAAAAACGCATTATTTCTAAAAAATTACGTTTTTTTGATATAATTTTAAAAGTAATCGTCCGAAAAATTTTAAAACTACATTTCTAATTAGATTTCATGAAAATAATATTATTTAAACAAAATTTACATTTTTTTATAAAGAAATAAAAAAGTTACAGCAGTTTTTGTTTGATTTTTAAGAAAAACGCATTATTTCTAAAAAATAACGTTTTTTTGATATAATTTTAAAAGTAATCGTCCGAAAAATTTTAAAACTACATTTCTAATTAGATTTCATGAAAATAATATTATTTAAACAAAATTTACATTTTTTTATAAAGAAATAAAAAAGTTACAGCAGTTTTAGTTTGATTTTTAAGAAAAACGTTTTTTTGGTATAATTTTAAAAATAATCGACCGAAAAATTTTAAAACTACATTTCTAATTAGATTTCATGAAAATAAATTTATTTAAACAAAATTTACATTTTTTTATAAAGAAATAAAAAAGTTACAGCAGTTTTTGTTTGATTTTTAAGAAAAACGCATTATTTCTAAAAAATAACGTTTTTTTGATATAATTTTAAAAGTAATCGTCCGAAAAATTTTAAAACTACATTTCTAATTAGACTTCATGAAAATAAAATTATTTAAACAAAATTTACATTTTTTTATAAAGAAATAAAAAAGTTACAGCAGTTTTTGTTTGATTTTTATGAAAAACGCATTATTTCTAAAAAATAACGTTTTTTTGATATAATTTTAAAAGTAATCGTCCGAAAAATTTTAAAACTACATTTCTAATTAGATTTCATGAAAATAATATTATTTAAACAAAATTTACATTTTTTTATAAAGAAATAAAAAAGTTTCTGCAGTTTTTGTGTGATTTTTAAGAAAAACGTTTTTTTGGTATAATTTTAAAAATAATCGACCGAAAAATTTTAAAACTACATTTCTAATTAGATTTCATGAAAATAAAATTATTTAAACAAAATTTACATTTTTTTATAAAGAAATAAAAAAGTTACAGCAGTTTTTGTTTGATTTTTAAGAAAAACGCATTATTTCTAAAAAATAACGTTTTTTTGATATAATTTTAAAAGTAATCGTCCGAAAAATTTTAAAACTACATTTCTAATTAGATTTCATAAAAATAATATTATTTAAACAAAATTTACATTTTTTTATAAAGAAATATAAAAGTTACAGCAGTTTTTGTTTGATTTTTAAGAAAAACGCATTATTTCTAAAAAATAACGTTTTTTTGATATAATTTTAAAAGTAATCGTCCGAAAAATTTTAAAACTAATATTATTTAAACAAAATTTACATTTTTTTATAAAGAAATAAAAAAGTTACAGCAGTTTTAGTTTGATTGTTAAGAAAAACGTTTTTTTGGTATAATTTTAAAAATAATCGACCGAAAAATTTTAAAACTACATTTCTAATTAGATTTCATGAAAATAAAATTATTTAAACAAAATTTACATTTTTTTATAAAGAAATAAAAAAGTTACAGCAGTTTTTGTTTGATTTTTAAGAAAAACGCATTATTTCTAAAAAATAACGTTTTTTTGATATAATTTTAAAAGTAATCGTCCGAAAAATTTTAAAACTACATTTCTAATTAGATTTCATGAAAATAATATTATTTAAACAAAATTTACATTTTTTTATAAAGAAATAAAAAAGTTTCTGCAGTTTTTGTGTGATTTTTAAGAAAAACGTTTTTTTGGTATAATTTTAAAAATAATCGACCGAAAAATTTTAAAACTACATTTCCAATTAGATTTCATGAAAATAAAATTATTTAAACAAAATTTACATTTTTTTATAAAGAAATAAAAAAGTTACAGCAGTTTTTGTTTGATTTTTAAGAAAAACGCATTATTTCTAAAAAATAACGTTTTTTTGATATAATTTTAAAAGTAATCGTCCGAAAAATTTTAAAACTACATTTCTAATTAGATTTCATGAAAATAAAATTATTTAAACAAAATTTACATTTTTTTATAAAGAAATAAAAAAGTTTCTGCAGTTTTTGTGTGATTTTTAAGAAAAACGTTTTTTTGGTATAATTTTAAAAATAATCGACCGAAAAATTTTAAAACTACATTTCTAATTAGATTTCATGAAAATAAAATTATTTAAACAATATTTACATTTTTTTATAAAGAAATAAAAAAGTTACAGCAGTTTTTGTTTGATTTTTAAGAAAAACGCATTATTTCTAAAAAATAACGTTTTTTTGATATAATTTTAAAAGTAATCGTCCGAAAAATTTTAAAACTACATTTCTAATTAGATTTCATGAAAATAATATTATTTAAACAAAATTTACATTTTTTTATAAAGAAATAAAAAAGTTACAGCAGTTTTAGTTTGATTTTTAAGAAAAACGTTTTTTTGGTATAATTTTAAAAATAATCGACCGAAAAATTTTAAAACTACATTTCTAATTAGATTTCATGAAAATAAAATTATTTAAACAAAATTTACATTTTTTTATAAAGAAATAAAAAAGTTACAGCAGTTTTTGTTTGATTTTTAAGAAAAACGCATTATTTCTAAAAAATAACGTTTTTTTGATATAATTTTAAAAGTAATCGTCCGAAAAATTTTAAAACTACATTTCTAATTAGATTTCATGAAAATAAAATTATTTAAACAAAATTTACATTTTTTTATAAAGAAATAAAAAAGTTTCTGCAGTTTTTGTGTGATTTTTAAGAAAAAGGTTTTTTTGGTATAATTTTAAAAATAATCGACCGAAAAATTTTAAAACTACATTTCTAATTAGATTTCATGAAAATAAAATTATTTAAACAAAATTTACATTTTTTTATAAAGAAATAAAAAAGTTACAGCAGTTTTTGTTTAATTTTTAAGAAAAACGCATTATTTCTAAAAAATAACGTTTTTTTGATATAATTTTAAAAGTAATCGTCCGAAAAATTTTAAAACTACATTTCTAATTAGATTTCATGAAAATAATATTATTTAAACAAAATTTACATTTTTTTATAAAGAAATAAAAAAGTTACAGCAGTTTTAGTTTGATTTTTAAGAAAAACGTTTTTTTGGTATAATTTTAAAAATAATCGACCGAAAAATTTTAAAACTACATTTCTAATTAGATTTCATGAAAATAAAATTATTTAAACAAAATTTACATTTTTTTATAAAGAAATAAAAAAGTTACAGCAGTTTTTGTTTGATTTTTAAGAAAAACGCATTATTTCTAAAAAATAACGTTTTTTTGATATAATTTTAAAAGTAATCGTCCGAAAAATTTTAAAACTACATTTCTAATTAGATTTCATGAAAATAAAATTATTTAAACAAAATTTACATTTTTTTATAAAGAAATAAAAAAGTTTCTGCAGTTTTTGTGTGATTTTTAAGAAAAACGTTTTTTTGGTATAATTTTAAAAATAATCGACCGAAAAATTTTAAAACTACATTTCTAATTAGATTTCATGAAAATAAAATTATTTAAACAAAATTTACATTTTTTTATAAAGAAATAAAAAAGTTACAGCAGTTTTTGTTTGATTTTTAAGAAAAACGCATTATTTCTAAAAAATAACGTTTTTTTGATATAATTTTAAAAGTAATCGTCCGAAAAATTTTAAAACTACATTTCTAATTAGATTTCATGAAAATAATATTATTTAAACAAAATTTACATTTTTTTATAAAGAAATAAAAAAGTTACAGCAGTTTTAGTTTGATTTTTAAGAAAAACGTTTTTTTGGTATAATTTTAAAAATAATCGACCGAAAAATTTTAAAACTACATTTCTAATTAGATTTCATGAAAATAAAATTATTTAAACAAAATTTACATTTTTTTATAAAGAAATAAAAAAGTTTCTGCAGTTTTTGTGTGATTTTTAAGAAAAACGTTTTTTTGGTATAATTTTAAAAATAATCGACCGAAAAATTTTAAAACTACATTTCTAATTAGATTTCATGAAAATAAAATTATTTAAACAAAATTTACATTTTTTTATAAAGAAATAAAAAAGTTACAGCAGTTTTTGTTTGATTTTTAAGAAAAACGCATTATTTCTAAAAAATAACGTTTTTTTGATATAATTTTAAAAGTAATCGTCCGAAAAATTTTAAAACTACATTTCTAATTAGATTTCATGAAAATAAAATTATTTAAACAAAATTTACATTTTTATATAAAGAAATAAAAAAGTTTCTGCAGTTTTTGTGTGATTTTTAAGAAAAACGTTTTTTTGGTATAATTTTAAAAATAATCGACCGAAAAATTTTAAAACTACATTTCTAATTAGATTTCATGAAAATAAAATTATTTAAACAAAATTTACATTTTTTTATAAAGAAATAAAAAAGTTACAGCAGTTTTTGTTTGATTTTTAAGAAAAACGCATTATTTCTAAAAAATAACGTTTTTTTGATATAATTTTAAAAGTAATCTTCCGAAAAATTTTAAAACTACATTTCTAATTAGATTTCATGAAAATAATATTATTTAAACAAAATTTACATTTTTTTATAAAGAAATAAAAAAGTTACAGCAGTTTTAGTTTGATTTTTAAGAAAAACGTTTTTTTGGTATAATTTTAAAAATAATCGACCGAAAAATTTTAAAACTACATTTCTAATTAGATTTCATGAAAATAAAATTATTTAAACAAAATTTACATTTTTTTATAAAGAAATAAAAAAGTTACAGCAGTTTTTGTTTGATTTTTAAGAAAAACGTTTTTTTGGTATAATTTTAAAAATAATCGACCGAAAAATTTTAAAACTACATTTCTAATTAGATTTCATGAAAATAAAATTATTTAAACAAAATTTACATTTTTTTATAAAGAAATAAAAAAGTTACAGCAGTTTTTGTTTGATTTTTAAGAAAAACGCATTATTTCTAAAAAATAACGTTTTTTTGATATAATTTTAAAAGTAATCGTCCGAAAAATTTTAAAACTACATTTCTAATTAGATTTCATGAAAATAATATTATTTAAACAAAATTTACATTTTTTTATAAAGAAATAAAAAAGTTACAGCAGTTTTAGTTTGATTTTTAAGAAAAACGTTTTTTTGGTATAATTTTAAAAATAATCGACCGAAAAATTTTAAAACTACATTTCTAATTAGATTTCATGAAAATAAAATTATTTAAACAAAATTTACATTTTTTTATAAAGAAATAAAAAAGTTACAGCAGTTTTAGTTTGATTTTTAAGAAAAACGTTTTTTTGGTATAATTTTAAAAATAATCGACCGAAAAATTTTAAAACTACATTTCTAATTAGATTTCATGAAAATAAAATTATTTAAACAAAATTTACATTTTTTTATAAAGAAATAAAAAAGTTACAGCAGTTTTTGTTTGATTTTTAAGAAAAACGCATTATTTCTAAAAAATAACGTTTTTTTGATATAATTTTAAAAGTAATCGTCCGAAAAATTTTAAAACTACATTTCTAATTAGATTTCATGAAAATAAAATTATTTAAACAAAATTTACATTTTTTTATAAAGAAATAAAAAAGTTTCTGCAGTTTTTGTGTGATTTTTAAGAAAAACGTTTTTTTGGTATAATTTTAAAAATAATCGACCGAAAAATTTTAAAACTACATTTCTAATTAGATTTCATGAAAATAAAATTATTTAAACAAAATTTACATTTTTTTATAAAGAAATAAAAAAGTTACAGCAGTTTTTGTTTGATTTTTAAGAAAAACGCATTATTTCTAAAAAATAACGTTTTTTTGATATAATTTTAAAAGTAATCGTCCGAAAAATTTTAAAACTACATTTCTAATTAGATTTCATGAAAATAATATTATTTAAACAAAATTTACATTTTTTTATAAAGAAATAAAAAAGTTACAGCAGAACATAGGACTAAATTCCTTGGAGTGTTTTTTGATACCGATTTAAATTGGAGCTCTCATATTGATTTCCTTTGTAAAATATTAAGTGGAAAAAACTATGCAATGTTACGTTTACGATCAAGTCTAAATACAGATACACTAAAACTATTCTATTATGCATGTGTGCAATCACATTTAACATATGGTATAACCTGTTGGGGTAAGTCATCTTGTGTGCAAAAAATATTTATTTTACAAAAGAGAATTATACGTACAATGCTCAGACTTCCAGTAAATTCCAGCTGCCGTAATGTTTTTAAAGAACATCAAATTCTAACAATTGTTTCAATATATATATTGGAGAGTATTTCGTTCATAAAGAAAAATGAGGAAAAATATCAAATTTGTAGTGACATAAATTCTTATGTTACTCGTAATGCAGATAAACTATATGTTCCCTTTGCAAAAAAAACCAAGGTTCAGAATGGTACTGATATAACTTCAATAAAACTTTTTAATGCACTACCAGATCATTTAAAAACGGTCAATCGTAATCAATTTAAAAAGAGAGTTAAAGAATTCCTATTATCAGAACCCATTTATTCAATTGATGAGTACTTTAATCACTGTAATAATTATAAATAAATTAAGCTAATATATGTATGTATTACTCGTTTATTATCATTGTCACTGTATCATTTGTATTTAATTTTAGTATCTTGTTGTTAGTATGTAGTAATTTTTGTAATTTGATTTTATATCTATAATTAATTGACTAAGCTAATAATTGTAACAATTCTATGGCTAGTATATAAATAAATAAATAAATAAAATAAATTTTAGTTTGATTTTTAAGAAAAACGTTTTTTTGGTATAATTTTAAAAATAATCGACCGAAAAATTTTAAAACTACATTTCTAATTAGATTTCATGAAAATAAAATTATTTAAACAAAATTTACATTTTTTTATAAAGAAATAAAAAAGTTACAGCAGTTTTTGTTTGATTTTTAAGAAAAACGCATTATTTCTAAAAAATAACGTTTTTTTGATATAATTTTAAAAGTAATCGTCCGAAAAATTTTAAAACTACATTTCTAATTAGATTTCATGAAAATAATATTATTTAAACAAAATTTACATTTTTTTATAAAGAAATAAAAAAGTTACAGCAGTTTTTGTTTGATTTTTAAGAAAAACGCATTATTTCTAAAAAATAACGTTTTTTTGATATAATTTTAAAAGTAATCGTCCGAAAAATTTTAAAACTACATTTCTAATTAGATTTCATGAAAATAATATTATTTAAACAAAATTTACATTTTTTTATAAAGAAATAAAAAAGTTACAGCAGTTTTTGTTTGATTTTTAAGAAAAACGCATTATTTCTAAAAAATTACGTTTTTTTGATATAATTTTAAAAGTAATCGTCCGAAAAATTTTAAAACTACATTTCTAATTAGATTTCATGAAAATAATATTATTTAAACAAAATTTACATTTTTTTATAAAGAAATAAAAAAGTTACAGCAGTTTTAGTTTGATTTTTAAGAAAAACGTTTTTTTGGTATAATTTTAAAAATAATCGACCGAAAAATTTTAAAACTACATTTCTAATTAGATTTCATGAAAATAAAATTATTTAAACAAAATTTACATTTTTTTATAAAGAAATAAAAAAGTTACAGCAGTTTTTGTTTGATTTTTAAGAAAAACGCATTATTTCTAAAAAATAACGTTTTTTTGATATAATTTTAAAAGTAATCGTCCGAAAAATTTTAAAACTACATTTCTAATTAGATTTCATGAAAATAATATTATTTAAACAAAATTTACATTTTTTTATAAAGAAATAAAAAAGTTACAGCAGTTTTAGTTTGATTTTTAAGAAAAACGTTTTTTTGGTATAATTTTAAAAATAATCGACCGAAAAATTTTAAAACTACATTTCTAATTAGATTTCATGAAAATAAAATTATTTAAACAAAATTTACATTTTTTTATAAAGAAATAAAAAAGTTACAGCAGTTTTTGTTTGATTTTTAAGAAAAACGCATTATTTCTAAAAAATAACGTTTTTTTGATATAATTTTAAAAGTAATCGTCCGAAAAATTTTAAAACTACATTTCTAATTAGATTTCATGAAAATAATATTATTTAAACAAAATTTACATTTTTTTATAAAGAAATAAAAAAGTTACAGCAGTTTTAGTTTGATTTTTAAGAAAAACGTTTTTTTGGTATAATTTTAAAAATAATCGACCGAAAAATTTTAAAACTACATTTCTAATTAGATTTCATGAAAATAAAATTATTTAAACAAAATTTACATTTTTTTATAAAGAAATAAAAAAGTTACAGCAGTTTTTGTTTGATTTTTAAGAAAAACGCATTATTTCTAAAAAATAAAGTTTTTTTGATATAATTTTAAAAGTAATCGTCCGAAAAATTTTAAAACTACATTTCTAATTAGATTTCATGAAAATAATATTATTTAAACAAAATTTACATTTTTTTATAAAGAAATAAAAAAGTTACAGCAGTTTTAGTTTGATTTTTAAGAAAAACGTTTTTTTGGTATAATTTTAAAAATAATCGACCGAAAAATTTTAAAACTACATTTCTAATTAGATTTCATGAAAATAAAATTATTTAAACAAAATTTACATTTTTTTATAAAGAAATAAAAAAGTTACAGCAGTTTATGTTTGATTTTTAAGAAAAACGCATTATTTCTAAAAAATAACGTTTTTTTGATATAATTTTAAAAGTAATCGTCCGAAAAATTTTAAAACTACATTTCTAATTAGATTTCATGAAAATAATATTATTTAAACAAAATTTACATTTTTTTATAAAGAAATAAAAAAGTTACAGCAGTTTTAGTTTGATTTTTAAGAAAAACGTTTTTTTGGTATAATTTTAAAAATAATCGACCGAAAAATTTTAAAACTACATTTCTAATTAGATTTCATGAAAATAAAATTATTTAAACAAAATTTACATTTTTTTATAAAGAAATAAAAAAGTTACAGCAGTTTTTGTTTGATTTTTAAGAAAAACGCATTATTTCTAAAAAATAACGTTTTTTTGATATAATTTTAAAAGTAATCGTCCGAAAAATTTTAAAACTACATTTCTAATTAGATTTCATGAAAATAATATTATTTAAACAAAATTTACATTTTTTTATAAAGAAATAAAAAAGTTTCTGCAGTTTTTGTGTGATTTTTAAGAAAAACGTTTTTTTGGTATAATTTTAAAAATAATCGACCGAAAAATTTTAAAACTACATTTCTAATTAGATTTCATAAAAATAAAATTATTTAAACAAAATTTACATTTTTTTATAAAGAAATAAAAAAGTTACAGCAGTTTTTGTTTGATTTTTAAGAAAAACGCATTATTTCTAAAAAATAACGTTTTTTTGATATAATTTTAAAAGTAATCGTCCGAAAAATTTTAAAACTACATTTCTAATTAGATTTCATGAAAATAATATTATTTAAACAAAATTTACATTTTTTTATAAAGAAATAAAAAAGTTACAGCAGTTTTTGTTTGATTTTTAAGAAAAACGCATTATTTCTAAAAAATTACGTTTTTTTGATATAATTTTAAAAGTAATCGTCCGAAAAATTTTAAAACTACATTTCTAATTAGATTTCATGAAAATAATATTATTTAAACAAAATTTACATTTTTTTATAAAGAAATAAAAAAGTTTCTGCAGTTTTTGTGTGATTTTTAAGAAAAACGTTTTTTTGGTATAATTTTAAAAATAATCGACCGAAAAATTTTAAAACTACATTTCTAATTAGATTTCATGAAAATAAAATTATTTAAACAAAATTTACATTTTTTTATAAAGAAATAAAAAAGTTACAGCAGTTTTTGTTTGATTTTTAAGAAAAACGCATTATTTCTAAAAAATAACGTTTTTTTGATATAATTTTAAAAGTAATCGTCCGAAAAATTTTAAAACTACATTTCTAATTAGATTTCATGAAAATAATATTATTTAAACAAAATTTACATTTTTTTATAAAGAAATAAAAAAGTTTCTGCAGTTTTTGTGTGATTTATAAGAAAAACGTTTTTTTGGTATAATTTTAAAAATAATCGACCGAAAAATTTTAAAACTACATTTCTAATTAGATTTCATGAAAATAAAATTATTTAAACAAAATTTACATTTTTTTATAAAGAAATAAAAAAGTTGCAGCAGTTTTTGTTTGATTTTTAAGAAAAACGCATTATTTCTAAAAAATAACGTTTTTTTGATATAATTTTAAAAGTAATCGTCCGAAAAATTTTAAAACTACATTTCTAATTGGATTTCATGAAAATAATATTATTTAAACAAAATTTACATTTTTTTATAAAGAAATAAAAAAGTTACAGCAGTTTTAGTTTGATTTTTAAGAAAAACGTTTTTTTGTTATAATTTTAAAAATAATCGACCGAAAAATTTTAAAACTACATTTCTAATTAGATTTCATGAAAATAAAATTATTTAAACAAAATTTACATTTTTTTATAAAGAAATAAAAAAGTTACAGCAGTTTTTGTTTGATTTTTAAGAAAAACGCATTATTTCGAAAAAATAACGTTTTTTTGATATAATTTTAAAAGTAATCGTCCGAAAAATTTTAAAACTACATTTCTAATTAGATTTCATGAAAATAAAATTATTTAAACAAAATTTACATTTTTTTATAAAGAAATAAAAAAGTTTCTGCAGTTTTTGTGTGATTTTTAAGAAAAACGTTTTTTTGGTATAATTTTAAAAATAATCGACCGAAAAATTTTTAAACTACATTTCTAATTAGATTTCATGAAAATAAAATTATTTAAACAAAATTTACATTTTTTTATAAAGAAATAAAAAAGTTACAGCATTTTTTGTTTGATTTTTAAGAAAAACGCATTATTTCTAAAAAATAACGTTTTTTTGATATAATTTTAAAAGTAATCGTCCGAAAAATTTTAAAACTACATTTCTAATTAGATTTCATGAAAATAATATTATTTAAACAAAATTTACATTTTTTTATAAAAAAATAAAAAAGTTTCTGCAGTTTTTGTGTGATTTTTAAGAAAAACGTTTTTTTTGGTATAATTTTAAAAATAATTGACCGAAAAATTTTAAAACTACATTTCTAATTAGATTTCATGAAAATAAAATTATTTAAACAAAATTTACATTTTTTTATAAAGAAATAAAAAAGTTACAGCAGTTTTTGTTTGATTTTTAAGAAAAACGCATTATTTCTAAAAAATAACGTTTTTTTGATATAATTTTAAAAGTAATCGTCCGAAAAATTTTAAAACTACATTTCTAATTAGATTTCATGAAAATAATATTATTTAAACAAAATTTACATTTTTTTATAAAGAAATAAAAAAGTTACAGCAGTTTTAGTTTGATTTTTAAGAAAAACGTTTTTTTGGTATAATTTTAAAAATAATCGACCGAAAAATTTTAAAACTACATTTCTAATTAGATTTCATGAAAATAAAATTATTTAAACAAAATTTACATTTTTTTATAAAGAAATAAAAAAGTTACAGCAGTTTATGTTTGATTTTTAAGAAAAACGCATTATTTCTAAAAAATAACGTTTTTTTGATATAATTTTAAAAGTAATCGTCCGAAAAATTTTAAAACTACATTTCTAATTAGATTTCATGAAAATAATATTATTTAAACAAAATTTACATTTTTTTATAAAGAAATAAAAAAGTTACAGCAGTTTTAGTTTGATTTTTAAGAAAAACGTTTTTTTGGTATAATTTTAAAAATAATCGACCGAAAAATTTTAAAACTACATTTCTAATTAGATTTCATGAAAATAAAATTATTTAAACAAAATTTACATTTTTTTATAAAGAAATAAAAAAGTTACAGCAGTTTTTGTTTGATTTTTAAGAAAAACGCATTATTTCTAAAAAATAACGTTTTTTTGATATAATTTTAAAAGTAATCGTCCGAAAAATTTTAAAACTACATTTCTAATTAGATTTCATGAAAATAATATTATTTAAACAAAATTTACATTTTTTTATAAAGAAATAAAAAAGTTACAGCAGTTTTAGTTTGATTTTTAAGAAAAACGTTTTTTTTGGTATAATTTTAAAAATAATCGACCGAAAAATTTTAAAACTACATTTCTAATTAGATTTCATGAAAATAAAATTATTTAAACAAAATTTACATTTTTTTATAAAGAAATAAAAAAGTTACAGCAGTTTTTGTTTGATTTTTAAGAAAAACGCATTATTTCTAAAAAATAACGTTTTTTTGATATAATTTTAAAAGTAATCGTCCGAAAAATTTTAAAACTACATTTCTAATTAGATTTCATGAAAATAATATTATTTAAACAAAATTTACATTTTTTTATAAAGAAATAAAAAAGTTACAGCAGTTTTAGTTTGATTTTTAAGAAAAACGTTTTTTTGGTATAATTTTAAAAATAATCGACCGAAAAATTTTAAAACTACATTTCTAATTAGATTTCATGAAAATAAAATTATTTAAACAAAATTTACATTTTTTTATAAAGAAATAAAAAAGTTACAGCAGTTTTTGTTTGATTTTTAAGAAAAACGCATTATTTCTAAAAAATAACGTTTTTTTGATATAATTTTAAAAGTAATCGTCCGAAAAATTTTAAAACTACATTTCTAATTAGATTTCATGAAAATAATATTATTTAAACAAAATTTACATTTTTTTATAAAGAAATAAAAAAGTTACAGCAGTTTTTGTGTGATATGTAAGAAAAACGTATTTTTGGTATAATTTTAAAAATAATCGACCGAAAAATTTTAAAACTACATTTCTAATTAGATTTCATAAAAATAAAATTATTTAAACAAAATTTACATTTTTTTATAAAGAAATAAAAAAGTTACAGCAGTTTTTGTTTGATTTTTAAGAAAAACGCATTATTTCTAAAAAATAACGTTTTTTTGGTATAATTTTAAAAATAATCGACAGAAAAATTTTAAAACTACATTTCTAATTAGATTTCATGAAAATAAAATTATTTAAACAAAATTTACATTTTTTTATAAAGAAATAAAAAAGTTACAGCAGTTTTTGTTTGATTTTTAAGAAAAACGCATTATTTCTAAAAAATAACGTTTTTTTGATATAATTTTAAAAGTAATCGTCCGAAAAATTTTAAAACTACATTTCTAATTAGATTTCATGAAAATAAAATTATTTAAACAATATTTACATTTTTTTATAAAGAAATAAAAAAGTTTCTGCAGTTTTTGTGTGATTTTTAAGAAAAACGTTTTTTTGGTATAATTTTAAAAATAATCGACCAAAAAATTTTAAAACTACATTTCTAATTAGATTTCATGAAAATAAAATTATTTAAACAAAATTTACATTTTTTTATAAAGAAATAAAAAAGTTACGGCAGTTTTTGTTTGATTTTTAAGAAAAACGCATTATTTCTAAAAAATAACGTTTTTTTGGTATAATTTTAAAAATAATCGACCGAAAAATTTTAAAACTACATTTCTAATTAGATTTCATGAAAATAAAATTATTTAAACAATATTTACATTTTTTTATAAAGAAATAAAAAAGTTTCTGCAGTTTTCGTGTGATTTTTAAGAAAAACGTTTTTTTGGTATAATTTTAAAAATAATCGACCGAAAAATTTTAAAACTACATTTCTAATTAGATTTCATG
Organism: Stenus bimaculatus; assembly: GCA_963971135.1. Classification (NCBI taxonomy): domain Eukaryota; kingdom Metazoa; phylum Arthropoda; class Insecta; order Coleoptera; family Staphylinidae; genus Stenus; species Stenus bimaculatus. The sequence continues at coordinate 9,381 of CAXARA010000678.1, read as the reverse complement.
AAAATAAAATTATTTAAACAAAATTTACATTTTTTTATAAAGAAATAAAAAAGTTACAGCAGTTTTTGTTTGATTTTTAAGAAAAACGCATTATTTCTAAAAAATAACGTTTTTTAGGTATAATTTTAAAAATAATCAACAGAAAAATTTAAAAACTACATTTCTAATTAGATTTCATGAAAATAAAATTATTTAAACAAAATTTACATTTTTTTATAAAGAAATAAAAAAGTTACAGCAGTTTTTGTTTGATTTTTAAGAAAAACGCCTTATTTCTAAAAATTAACGTTTTTTTGGTAAAACATTTTAAAACTACATTTCTAATTAGATTACATGAAAATAAAATTATTTAAACAAAATTTACATTTTTTTATAAAGAAATAAAAAAGTTTCTGCAGTTTTTGTGTGATTTTTAAGAAAAACGTTTTTTTTGGTATAATTATAAAAATAATCGTCCGAAAAATTTTAAAACTACATTACTAATTAGATTTCATGAAAATAATATTATTTAAACAAAATTTACAGTTTTTTTATTAAGAAATAAAAAAGTTAAAGCAGTTTTTCTTTGATTTTTAAGAAAAACGCATTATTTCTAAAAAAATAACGTTTTTTTTGGTATAATTTTAAAAATAATCGTCCGAAAAATTTTAAAACTACATTTCTAATTAGATTTCATGAAAAATAAAATTATTTAAACAAAATTTACATTTTTTTATAAAGAAATAAAAAAGTTTCTGCAGTTTTTGTGTGATTTTTAAGAAAAACGTTTTTTTTGTATAATTTTAAAAATAATCGACCGAAAAATTTTAAAACTACCTTTCTAATTAGATTTCATGAAAATAAATTATTTAAACAAAATTTACATTTTTTTATAAAGAAATAAAAAAGTTACAGCAGTTTTTGTTTGATTTTTAAGAAAAACGCAATTATTTCTAAAAAATAACGTTTTTTTTGGTATAATTTTAAAAATAATCGTCCGAAAAATTTTAAAACTACATTTCTAATTAGATTTCATGAAAATAAAATTATTTAAACAAAATTTACATTTTTTTATAAAGAAATAAAAAATTTTCTGCAGTTTTTGTGTGATATGTAAGAAAAAACGTATTTTTGGTAGTAATTTTAAAAATAATCGACCGAAAAATTTTAAAACTACATTTTCTAATTAGACTTCATGAAAATAAAATTATTTAAACAAAATTTACATTTTTTTTATAAAGAAATAAAAAAGTTACAGCAGTTTTTGTTTGATTTTTAAGAAAAACGCATTATTTCTAAAAAATAACGTTTTTTTTGGTATAATTTTAAAAATAATCGACAGAAAAATTTTAAAACTACATTTCTAATTAGATTTCATGAAAATAAAATTATTTAAACAAAATTTACATTTTTTCATAAAGAAATAAAAAAGTTTCTGCAGTTTTTGTGTGTGATTTTTAAGAAAAACGTTTTTTTTGGTATAATTTTAAAAATAATCGTCCGACAAATTTTAAAACTACATTTCTAATTAGATTTCATGAAAATAAAATTATTTTAAACAAAAGTTACATTTTTTTATAAAGAAATAAAAAAGTTTCTGCAGTTTTTGTGTGATTTTTAAGAAAAACGTTTTTTTGGTATAATTTTAAAAATAATCGACCGAAAAATTTTAAAACTACATTTCTAATTAGATTTCATGAAAATAAAATTATTTAGACAAAATTTACATTTTTTTATAAAGAAATAAAAAATTTTCTGCAGTTTTTGTGTGATATGTAAGAAAAAACGTATTTTTGGTATAATTTTAAAAATAATCGACCGAAAAATTTTAAAACTACATTTCTAATTAGATTTCATGAAAATAAAATTATTTAAACAAAATTTACATTTTTTTATAAAGAAATAAAAAACGTTACAGCAGTTTTTGTTTGAATTTTAAGAAAAACGCATTATTTCTAAAAAATAACGTTTTTTTGGTATAATTTTAAAAATAATCGACAGAAAAATTTTAAAACTACATTTCTAATTAGATTTCATATGAAAAGAAAATTATTTAAACAAAATTTACATTTTTTTATAAAGAAATAAAAAAGTTACAGCAGTTTTTGTTTGATTTTTAAGAAAAACGCATTATTTCTAAAAAATAACGTTTTTTTTGATATAATTTTAAAAGTAATCGTCCGAAAAATTTTAAAACTACATTTCTAATTAGATTTCATGAAAATAAAATTATTTAAACAATATTTACATTTTTTATAAAGAAATAAAAAAGTTTCTGCAGTTTTTGTGTGATTTTTAAGAAAAACGTTTTTTTTGGTATAATTTTAAAAATAATCGACCAAAAAATTTTAAAACTACATATCTAATTAGATTTCATGAAAATAAAATTATTTAAACAAAATTTACATTTTTTTATAAAGAAATAAAAAAGTTACGGCAGTTTTTGTTTGATTTTTAAGAAAAACGCATTATTTCTAAAAAATAACGTTTTTTTGGTATAATTTTAAAAATAATCGACCGAAAAATTTTAAAACTACATTTCTAATTAGATTTCATGAAAATAAAATTATTTAAACAAAATTTACATTTTTTTATAAAGAAATAAAAAAGTTTCTGAAGTTTTTGTGTGATATGTAAGAAAAACGTATTTTTGGTATAATTTTAAAAATAATCGACCGAAAAATTTTAAAACTACATTTCTAATTAGATTTCATGAAAATAAAATTATTTAAACAAAATTTACATTTTTTTATAAAGAAATAAAAAAGTTTCTGAAGTTTTTGTGTGATATGTAAGAAAAACGTATTTTTGGTATAATTTTAAAAATAATCGACCGAAAAATTTTTAAAACTACATTTCTAATTAGATTTCATGAAAATAAAATTATTTAAACAAAATTTACATTTTTTTATAAAGAAATAAAAAAGTTACAGCAGTTTTTGTTTGATTTTTAAGAAAAACGCATTATTTCTAAAAAATAACGTTTTTTTGGTATAATTTTAAAAATAATCGACAGAAAAATTTTAAAACTATATTTCTAATTAGATTTCATGAAAATAAAATTATTTAAACAAAATTTACATTTTTTTATAAAGAAATAAAAAAGTTACAGCAGTTTTTGCTTGATTTTTAAGAAAAACGCATTATTTCTAAAAAATAACGTTTTTCTGGTATAATTTTAAAAATAATCGTCCGAAAAATTTTAAAACTACATTTCTAATTGGATTTCATGAAAATAATATTATTTAAACAAAATTTACATTTTTTTATAAAGAAATAAAAAAGTTTCTGCAGTTTTTGTGTGATTTTTAAGAAAAACGTTTTTTTGGTATAATTTTAAAAATAATCGACCGAAAAATTTTAAAACTACATTTCTAATTAGATTTCAGGAAAATAAAATTATTTAAACAAAATTTACATTTTTTTATAAAGAAATAAAAAAGTTACAGCAGTTTTTGTTTGATTTTTAAGAAAAACGCATTATTTCTAAAAATAACGTTTTTTTGATATAATTTTAAAAGTAATCGTCCGAAAAATTTTAAAACTACATTTCTAATTAGATTTCATGAAAATAAAATTATTTAAACAAAATTTACATTTTTTTATAAAGAAATAAAAAAGTTTCTGCAGTTTTTGTGTGATTTTTAAGAAAAACGTTTTTTTTTGTATAATTTTAAAAATAATCGACCGAAAAATTTTAAAACTACCTTTCTAATTAGATTTCATGAAAATAAATTATTTAAACAAAATTTACATTTTTTTATAAAGAAATAAAAAAGTTACAGCAGTTTTTGTTTGATTTTAAGAAAAACGCATTATTTCTAAAAAATAACGTTTTTTTGGTATAATTTTAAAAATAATCGTCCGAAAAATTTTAAAACTACATTTCTAATTAGATTTCATGAAAATAAAATTATTTAAACAAAATTTACAGTTTTTTATTAAGAAATAAAAAAGTTACAGCAGTTTTTGTTTGATTTTTAAGAAAAACGCATTATTTCTAAAAAATAACGTTTTTTTGGTATAATTTTAAAAATAATCGACAGAAAAATTTTAAAACTACATTTCTAATTAGATTTCATGAAAATAAAATTATTTCAACAAAATTTACATTTTTTTATAAAGAAATAAAAAAGTTACAGCAGTTTTTGTTTGATTTTAAGAAAAACGCATTATTTCTAAAAAATAACGTTTTTTTGGTATAATTTTAAAAATAATCGACAGAAAAATATTAAAACTACATTTCTAATTAGATTTCATGAAAATAAAATTATTTAAACAAAATTTACATTTTTTTATAAAGAAATAAAAAAGTTTCTGCAGTTTTTGTGTGATTTTTAAGAAAAACGTTTTTTTGGTATAATTTTAAAAATAATCGACCGAAAAATTTTAAAACTACATTTCTAATTAGATTTCATGAAAATAAAATTATTTAAACAAAATTTACATTTTTTTATAAAGAAATAAAAAAGTTACAGCAGTTTTTGTTTGATTTTTAAGAAAAACGCATTATTTCTAAAAAATAACGTTTTTTTGGTATAATTTTAAAAATAATCGACAGAAAAATTTTAAAACTATATTTCTAATTAGATTTCATGAAAATAAAATTATTTAAACAAAATTTACATTTTTTTATAAAGAAATAAAAAAGTTACAGCAGTTTTTGTTTGATTTTTAAGAAAAACGCATTATTTCTAAAAAATAACGTTTTTTTGGTATAATTTTAAAAATAATCGACAGAAAAATTTTAAAACTACATTTCTAATTAGATTTCATGAAAATAAAATTATTTAAACAAAATTTACATTTTTTCATAAAGAAATAAAAAAGTTTCTGCAGTTTTTGTGTGATTTTTAAGAAAAACGTATTTTTGGTATAATTTTAAAAATAATCGTCCGACAAATTTTAAAACTACATTTCTAATTAGATTTCATGAAAATAAAATTATTTAAACAAAAGTTACATTTTTTTATAAAGAAATAAAAAAGTTTCTGCAGTTTTTGTGTGATTTTTAAGAAAACGTTTCTTTGGTATAATTTTAAAAATAATCGACCGAAAAATTTTAAAACTACATTTCTAATTAGATTTCATGAAAATAAAATTATTTAAACAAAATTTACATTTTTTTATAAAGAAATAAAAAATTTTCTGCAGTTTTTGTGTGATATGTAAGAAAAACGTATTTTTGGTATAATTTTAAAAATAATCGACCGAAAAATTTTAAAACTACATTTCTAATTAGATTTCATGAAAATAAAATTATTTAAACAAAATTTACATTTTTTTATAAAGAAATAAAAAAGTTACAGCAGTTTTGTTTGATTTTTAAGAAAAACGCATTATTTCTAAAAAATAACGTTTTTTTGGTATAATTTTAAAAATAATCGACAGAAAAATTTTAAAACTACATTTCTAATTAGATTTCATGAAAATAAAATTATTTAAACAAAATTTACATTTTTTTATAAAGAAATAAAAAAGTTACAGCAGTTTTTGTTTGATTTTTAAGAAAAACGCATTATTTCTAAAAAATAACGTTTTTTTGATATAATTTTAAAAGTAATCGTCCGAAAAATTTTAAAACTACATTTCTAATTAGATTTCATGAAAATAAAATTATTTAAACAATATTTACATTTTTTTATAAAGAAATAAAAAAGTTTCTGCAGTTTTTGTGTGATTTTTAAGAAAAACGTTTTTTTGGTATAATTTTAAAAATAATCGACCAAAAAATTTTAAAACTACAATTCTAATTAGATTTCATGAAAATAAAATTATTTAAACAAAATTTACATTTTTTTATAAAGAAATAAAAAAGTTACGGCAGTTTTTGTTTGATTTTAAGAAAAACGCATTATTTCTAAAAAATAACGTTTTTTTGGTATAATTTTAAAATAATCGACAGAAAAATTTTAAAACTACATTTCTAATTAGATTTCATGAAAATAAAATTATTTAAACAAAATTTACATTTTTTTATAAAGAAATAAAAAAGTTACAGCAGTTTTTGTTTGATTTTTAAGAAAAACGCATTATTTCTAAAAAATAACGTTTTTTTGGTATAATTTTAAAAATAATCGACAGAAAAATTTTAAAACTACATTTCTAATTAGATTTCATGAAAATAAAATTATTTAAACAAAATTTACATTTTTTTATAAAGAAATAAAAAAGTTACAGCAGTTTTTGTTTGATTTTTAAGAAAAACGCATTATTTCTAAAAAATAACGTTTTTTTGATATAATTTTAAAAGTAATCGTCCGAAAAATTTTAAAACTACATTTCTAATTAGATTTCATGAAAATAAAATTATTTAAACAATATTTACATTTTTTTATAAAGAAATAAAAAAGTTTCTGCAGTTTTTGTGTGATTTTTAAGAAAAACGTTTTTTTGGTATAATTTAAAATAATCGACCAAAAAATTTTAGAACTACAATTCTAATTAGATTTCATGAAAATAAAATTATTTAGACAAAATTTCCTTTTTTTATAAAGAAATAAAAAATTTTCTGCAGTTTTTGTGTGATATGTAAGAAAAACGTATTTTTGGTATAATTTTAAAAATAATCGACCGAAAAATTTTAAAACTACATTTCTAATTAGATTTCATAAAAATAAAATTATTTAAACAAAATTTACATTTTTTTATAAAGAAATAAAAAAGTTACAGCAGTTTTTGTTTGATTTTTAAGAAAAACGCATTATTTCTAAAAAATAACGTTTTTTTGGTATAATTTTAAAAATAATCGACAGAAAAATTTTAAAACTACATTTCTAATTAGATTTCATGAAAATAAAATTATTTAAACAAAATTTACATTTTTTTATAAAGAAATAAAAAAGTTACAGCAGTTTTTGTTTGATTTTTAAGAAAAACGCATTATTTCTAAAAAATAACGTTTTTTTGATATAATTTTAAAAGTAATCGTCCGAAAAATTTTAAAACTACATTTCTAATTAGATTTCATGAAAATAAAATTATTTAAACAATATTTACATTTTTTTATAAAGAAATAAAAAAGTTTCTGCAGTTTTTGTGTGATTTTTAAGAAAAACGTTTTTTTGGTATAATTTTAAAAATAATCGACCAAAAAATTTTAAAACTACATTTCTAATTAGATTTCATGAAAATAAAATTATTTAAACAAAATTTACATTTTTTTATAAAGAAATAAAAAAGTTACGGCAGTTTTTGTTTGATTTTTAAGAAAAACGCATTATTTCTAAAAAATAACGTTTTTTTGGTATAATTTTAAAAATAATCGACCGAAAAATTTTAAAACTACATTTCTAATTAGATTTCATGAAAATAAAATTATTTAAACAATATTTACATTTTTTTTATAAAGAAATAAAAAAGTTTCTGCAGTTTTTGTGTGATTTTTAAGAAAAACGTTTTTTTGGTATAATTTTAAAAATAATCGACCGAAAAATTTTAAAACTACATTTCTAATTAGATTTCATGAAAATAAAATTATTTAAACAAAATTTACATTTTTTTATAAAGAAATAAAAAAGTTACAGCAGTTTTTGTTTGATTTTTAAGAAAAACGCATTATTTCTAAAAAATAACGTTTTTTAGGTATAATTTTAAAAATAATCAACAGAAAAATTTAAAAACTACATTTCTAATTAGATTTCATGAAAATAAAATTATTTAAACAAAATTTACATTTTTTTATAAAGAAATAAAAAAGTTACAGCAGTTTTTGTTTGATTTTTAAGAAAAACGCCTTATTTCTAAAAATTAACGTTTTTTTGGTATAATTTTAAAAATAATCGACAGAAAAATTTTAAAACTACATTTCTAATTAGATTACATGAAAATAAAATTATTTAAACAAAATTTACATTTTTTTATAAAGAAATAAAAAAGTTTCTGCAGTTTTTGTGTGATTTTTAAGAAAAACGTTTTTTTGGTATAATTATAAAAATAATCGTCCGAAAAATTTTAAAACTACATTACTAATTAGATTTCATGAAAATAAAATTATTTAAACAAAATTTACAGTTTTTTATTAAGAAATAAAAAAGTTAAAGCAGTTTTTCTTTGATTTTTAAGAAAAACGCATTATTTCTAAAAAATAACGTTTTTTTGGTATAATTTTAAAAATAATCGTCCGAAAAATTTTAAAACTACATTTCTAATTAGATTTCATGAAAATAAAATTATTTAAACAAAATTTACATTTTTTTATAAAGAAATAAAAAAGTTTCTGCAGTTTTTGTGTGATTTTTAAGAAAAACGTTTTTTTTGGTATAATTTTAAAAATAATCGACCGAAAAATTTTAAAACTACATTTCTAATTAGATTTCATGAAAATAAAATTATTTAAACAAAATTTACATTTTTTTATAAAGAAATAAAAAAAGTTTCTGCAGTTTTTGTGTGATTTTTAAGAAAAACGTTTTTTTGGTATAATTATAAAAATAATCGTCCGAAAAATTTTAAAACTACATTTCTAATTAGATTTCATGAAAATAAAATTATTTAAACAAAATTTACAGTTTTTTATTAAGAAATAAAAAGTTAGAGCAGTTTTTGTTTGATTTTTAAGAAAAACGCATTATTTCTAAAAAATAACGTTTTTTTGGTATAATTTTAAAAATAATCGTCCGAAAAATTTTAAAACTACATTTCTAATTAGATTTCATGAAAATAAAATTATTTAAACAAAATTTACATTTTTTTATAAAGAAATAAAAAAGTTACAGCAGTTTTTGTTTGATTTTTAAGAAAAACGCATTAATTATAAAAAATAACGTTTTTTTGATATAATTTTAAAAGTAATCGTCCGAAAAATTTTAAAACTACATTTCTAATTAGATTTCATGAAAATAAAATTATTTAAACAAAATTTACATTTTTTTATAAAGAAATAAAAAAGTTTCTGCAGTTTTTGTGTGATTTTTAAGAAAAACGTTTTTTTGGTATAATTTTAAAAATAATCGACCGAAAAATTTTAAAACTACATTTCTAATTAGATTTCATGAAAATAAAATTATCTAAACAAAATTTACATTTTTTTATAAAGAAATAAAAAAGTTACAGCAGTTTTTGTTTGATTTTTAAGAAAAACGCATTATTTCTAAAAAATAACGTTTTTTTGATATAATTTTAAAATTAATCGTCCGAAAAATTTTAAAAATACATTTCTAATTAGATTTCATGAAAATAATATTATTTAAACAAAATTTACATTTTTTTATAAAGAAATAAAAAAGTTTCTGCAGTTTTTGTGTGATTTTAAGAAAAATGTTTTTTTGGTATAATTTTAAAAATAATCGACCGAAAAATTTTAAAACTACATTTCTAATTAGATTTCATGAAAATAAAATTATTTAAAAAAAATTTACATTTTTTTATAAAGAAATAAAAAAGTTACAGCAGTGTTTGTTT
>CAXARA010000677.1:0-30776 GCA_963971135.1 Stenus bimaculatus | reverse complement strand
AATCAAACAAAAACTGCTGTAACTTTTTTATTTCTTTATAAAAAAATGTAAATTTTGTTTAAATAATTTTATTTTCATGAAATCTAATTAGAAATGTAGTTTTAAAATTTTTCGGTCGATTCATTATAAAATTATACCAAAAAAACGTTTTTCTTAAAAATCAAACTAAAACTGCTGTAACTTTTTTATTTCTTTATAAAAAAATGTAAATTTTGTTTAAATAATATTATTTTCATGAAATCTAATTAAAAATGTAGTTTTAAAATTTTTCGGACGATTACTTTTAAAATTATATCAAAAAAACGTTATTTTTTAGAAATAATGCGTTTTTCTTAAAAATCAAACAAAAACTGCTGTAACTTTTTTATTTCTTTATAAAAAAATGTAAATTTTGTTTAAATAATTTTATTTTCATGAAATCTAATTAGAAATGTAGTTTTAAAATTTTTCGGTCGATTATTTTTAAAATTATACCAAAAAAACGTTTTTCTTAAAAATCACACAAAAACTGCAGAAACTTTTTTATTTCTTTATAAAAAAATGTAAATTTTGTTTAAATAATATTATTTTCATGAAATCTAATTAGAAATGTAGTTTTAAAATTTTTCGGACGATTACTTTTAAAATTATATTAAAAAAACTTTATTTTTTAGAAATAATGCGTTTTTCTTAAAAATCAAACAAAAACTGCTGTAACTTTTTTATTTCTTTATAAAAAAATGTAAATTTTGTTTAAATAATTTTATTTTCATGAAATCTAATTAGAAATGTAGTTTTAAAATTTTTCGGTCGATTATTTTTAAAATTATACCAAAAAAACGTTTTTCTTAAAAATCAAACTAAAACTGCTGTAACTTTTTTATTTCTTTATAAAAAAATGTAAATTTTCTTTAAATAATATTATTTACATGAAATCTAATTAGAAATGTAGTTTTAAAATTTTTCGGACGATTACTTTTAAAATTATATCAAAAAAACGTTATTTTTTAGAAATAATGCGTTTTTCTTAAAAATCAAACAAAAACTGCTGTAACTTTTTTATTTCTTTATAAAAAAATGTAAATTTTGTTTAAATAATTTTATTTTCATGAAATCTAATTAGAAATGTAGTTTTAAAATTTTTCGGTCGATTATTTTTAAAATTATACCAAAAAAACGTTTTTCTTAAAAATCACACAAAAACTGCAGAAACTTTTTTATTTCTTTATAAAAAAATGTAAATTTTGTTTAAATAATTTTATTTTCATGAAATCTAATTAGAAATGTAGTTTTAAAATTTTTCGGACGATTACTTTTAAAATTATATCAAAAAAAAGTTATTTTTTCGAAATAATGCGTTTTTCTTAAAAATCAAACAAAAACTGCTGTAACTTTTTTATTTCTTTATAAAAAAATGTAAATTTTGTTTAAATAATTTTATTTTCATGAAATCTAATTAGAAATGTAGTTTTAAAATTTTTCGGTCGATTATTTTTAAAATTATAACAAAAAAACGTTTTTCTTAAAAATCAAACTAAAACTGCTGTAACTTTTTTATTTCTTTATAAAAAAATGTAAATTTTGTTTAAATAATATTATTTTCATGAAATCTAATTAGAAATGTAGTTTTAAAATTTTTCGGACGATTACTTTTAAAATTATATCAAAAAAACGTTATTTTTTAGAAATAATGCGTTTTTCTTAAAAATCAAACAAAAACTGCTGTAACTTTTTTATTTCTTTATAAAAAAATGTAAATTTTGTTTAAATAATTTTATTTTCATGAAATCTAATTAGAAATGTAGTTTTAAAATTTTTCGGTCGATTATTTTTAAAATTATACCAAAAAAACGTTTTTCTTAAAAATCACACAAAAACTGCAGAAACTTTTTTATTTCTTTATAAAAAAATGTAAATTTTGTTTAAATAATTTTATTTTCATGAAATCTAATTAGAAATGTAGTTTTAAAATTTTTCGGACGATTACTTTTAAAATTATATCAAAAAAACGTTATTTTTTAGAAATAATGCGTTTTTCTTAAAAATCAAACAAAAACTGCTGTAACTTTTTTATTTCTTTATAAAAAAATGTAAATTTTGTTTAAATAATTTTATTTTCATGAAATCTAATTAGAAATGTAGTTTTAAAATTTTTCGGTCGATTATTTTTAAAATTATACCAAAAAAACGTTTTTCTTAAAAATCACACAAAAACTGCAGAAACTTTTTTATTTTTTTATAAAAAAATGTAAATTTTGTTTAAATAATATTATTTTCATGAAATCTAATTAGAAATGTAGTTTTAAAATTTTTCGGACGATTACTTTTAAAATTATATCAAAAAAACGTTATTTTTTAGAAATAATGCGTTTTTCTTAAAAATCAAACAAAAACTGCTGTAACTTTTTTATTTCTTTATAAAAAAATGTAAATTTTGTTTAAATAATTTTATTTTCATGAAATCTAATTAGAAATGTAGTTTTAAAATTTTTCGGTCGATTATTTTTAAAATTATACCAAAAAAACGTTTTTCTTAAAAATCACACAAAAACTGCAGAAACTTTTTTATTTCTTTATAAAAAAATGTAAATTTTGTTTAAATAATATTATTTTCATGAAATCTAATTAGAAATGTAGTTTTAAAATTTTTCGGACGATTACTTTTAAAATTATATCAAAAAAACGTTATTTTTTAGAAATAATGCGTTTTTCTTAAAAATCAAACAAAAACTGCTGTAACTTTTTTATTTCTTTATAAAAAAATGTAAATTTTGTTTAAATAATATTATTTTCATGAAATCTAATTAGAAATGTAGTTTTAAAATTTTTCGGACGATTACTTTTAAAATTATATCAAAAAAACGTTATTTTTTAGAAATAATGCGTTTTTCTTAAAAATCAAACAAAAAATGCTGTAACTTTTTTATTTCTTTATAAAAAAATGTAAATTTTGTTTAAATAATTTTATTTTCATGAAATCTAATTAGAAATGTAGTTTTAAAATTTTTCGGTCGATTATTTTTAAAATTATACCAAAAAAACGTTATTCTTAAAAATCACACAAAAACTGCAGAAACTTTTTTATTTCTTTATAAAAAAATGTAAATTTTGTTTAAATAATTTTATTTTCATGAAATCTAATTAGAAATGTAGTTTTAAAATTTTTCGGACGATTACTTTTAAAATTATATCAAAAAAACGTTATTTTTTCGAAATAATGCGTTTTTCTTAAAAATCAAACAAAAACTGCTGTAACTTTTTTATTTCTTTATAAAAAAATGTAAATTTTGTTTAAATAATTTTATTTTCATGAAATCTAATTAGAAATGTAGTTTTAAAATTTTTCGGTCGATTATTTTTAAAATTATAACAAAAAAACGTTTTTCTTAAAAATCAAACTAAAACTGCTGTAACTTTTTTATTTCTTTATAAAAAAATGTAAATTTTGTTTAAATAATATTATTTTCATGAAATCTAATTAGAAATGTAGTTTTAAAATTTTTCGGACGATTACTTTTAAAATTATATCAAAAAAACGTTATTTTTTAGAAATGATGCGTTTTTCTTAAAAATCAAACAAAAACTGCTGCAACTTTTTTATTTCTTTATAAAAAAATGTAAATTTTGTTTAAATAATTTTATTTTCATGAAATCTAATTAGAAATGTAGTTTTAAAATTTTTCGGTCGATTATTTTTAAAATTATACCAAAAAAACGTTTTTCTTATAAATCACACAAAAACTGCAGAAACTTTTTTATTTCTTTATAAAAAAATGTAAATTTTGTTTAAATAATTTTATTTTCATGAAATCTAATTAGAAATGTAGTTTTAAAATTTTTCGGACGATTACTTTTAAAATTATATCAAAAAAACGTTATTTTTTAGAAATAATGCGTTTTTCTTAAAAATCAACCAAAAACTGCTGTAACTTTTTTATTTCTTTATAAAAAAATGTAAATTTTGTTTAAATAATTTTATTTTCATGAAATCTAATTAGAAATGTAGTTTTAAAATTTTTCGGTCGATTATTTTTAAAATTATACCAAAAAAACGTTTTTCTTAAAAATCACACAAAAACTGCAGAAACTTTTTTATTTTTTTATAAAAAAATGTAAATTTTGTTTAAATAATATTATTTTCATGAAATCTAATTAGAAATGTAGTTTTAAAATTTTTCGGACGATTACTTTTAAAATTATATCAAAAAAACGTTATTTTTTAGAAATAATGCGTTTTTCTTAAAAATCAAACAAAAACTGCTGTAACTTTTTTATTTCTTTATAAAAAAATGTAAATTTTGTTTAAATAATTTTATTTTCATGAAATCTAATTAGAAATGTAGTTTTAAAATTTTTCGGTCGATTATTTTTAAAATTATACCAAAAAAACGTTTTTCTTAAAAATCACACAAAAACTGCAGAAACTTTTTTATTTCTTTATAAAAAAATGTAAATTTTGTTTAAATAATATTATTTTCATGAAATCTAATTAGAAATGTAGTTTTAAAATTTTTCGGACGATTACTTTTAAAATTATATCAAAAAAACGTTATTTTTTAGAAATAATGCGTTTTTCTTAAAAATCAAACAAAAAATGCTGTAACTTTTTTATTTCTTTATAAAAAAATGTAAATTTTGTTTAAATAATTTTATTTTCATGAAATCTAATTAGAAATGTAGTTTTAAAATTTTTCGGTCGATTATTTTTAAAATTATACCTAAAAAACGTTTTTCTTAAAAATCACACAAAAACTGCAGAAACTTTTTTATTTCTTTATAAAAAAATGTAAATTTTGTTTAAATAATTTTATTTTCATGAAATCTAATTAGAAATGTAGTTTTAAAATTTTTCGGTCGATTATTTTTAAAATTATACCAAAAAAACGTTTTTCTTAAAAATCACACAAAAACTGCAGAAACTTTTTTATTTCTTTATAAAAAAATGTAAATTTTGTTTAAATAATATTATTTTCATGAAATCTAATTAGAAATGTAGTTTTAAAATTTTTCGGACGATTACTTTTAAAATTATATCAAAAAAACGTTATTTTTTAGAAATAATGCGTTTTTCTTAAAAATCAAACAAAAACTGCTGTAACTTTTTTATTTCTTTATAAAAAAATGTAAATTTTGTTTAAATAATTTTATTTTCATGAAATCTAATTAGAAATGTAGTTTTAAAATTTTTCGGTCGATTATTTTTAAAATTATACCAAAAAAACGTTTTTCTTAAAAATCAAACTAAAACTGCTGTAACTTTTTTATTTCTTTATAAAAAAATGTAAATTTTGTTTAAATAATATTATTTTCATGAAATCTAATTAGAAATGTAGTTTTAAAATTTTTCGGACGATTACTTTTAAAATTATATCAAAAAAACGTTATTTTTTAGAAATAATGCGTTTTTCTTAAAAATCAAACATAAACTGCTGTAACTTTTTTATTTCTTTATAAAAAAATGTAAATTTTGTTTAAATAATTTTATTTTCATGAAATCTAATTAGAAATGTAGTTTTAAAATTTTTCGGTCGATTATTTTTAAAATTATACCAAAAAAACGTTTTTCTTAAAAATCAAACTAAAACTGCTGTAACTTTTTTATTTCTTTATAAAAAAATGTAAATTTTGTTTAAATAATATTATTTTCATGAAATCTAATTAGAAATGTAGTTTTAAAATTTTTCGGACGATTACTTTTAAAATTATATCAAAAAAACGTTATTTTTTAGAAATAATGCGTTTTTCTTAAAAATCAAAAAAAAACTGCTGTAACTTTTTTATTTCTTTATAAAAAAATGTAAATTTTGTTTAAATAATTTTATTTTCATGAAATCTAATTAGAAATGTAGTTTTAAAATTTTTCGGTCGATTATTTTTAAAATTATACCAAAAAAACGTTTTTCTTAAAAATCAAACTAAAACTGCTGTAACTTTTTTATTTCTTTATAAAAAAATGTAAATTTTGTTTAAATAATATTATTTTCATGAAATCTAATTAGAAATGTAGTTTTAAAATTTTTCGGACGATTACTTTTAAAATTATATCAAAAAAACGTTATTTTTTAGAAATAATGCGTTTTTCTTAAAAATCAAACAAAAACTGCTGTAACTTTTTTATTTCTTTATAAAAAAATGTAAATTTTGTTTATATAATTTTATTTTCATGAAATCTAATTAGAAATGTAGTTTTAAAATTTTTCGGTCGATTATTTTTAAAATTATACCAAAAAAACGTTTTTCTTAAAAATCAAACTAAAACTGCTGTAACTTTTTTATTTCTTTATAAAAAAATGTAAATTTTGTTTAAATAATATTATTTTCATGAAATCTAAATAGAAATGTAGTTTTAAAATTTTTCGGACGATTACTTTTAAAATTATATCAAAAAAACGTTATTTTTTAGAAATAATGCGTTTTTCTTAAAAATCAAACAAAAACTGCTGTAACTTTTTTATTTCTTTATAAAAAAATGTAAATTTTGTTTAAATAATTTTATTTTCATGAAATCTAATTAGAAATGTAGTTTTAAAATTTTTCGGTCGATTATTTTTAAAATTATACCAAAAAAACGTTTTTCTTAAAAATCAAACTAAAACTGCTGTAACTTTTTTATTTCTTTATAAAAAAATGTAAATTTTGTTTAAATAATATTATTTTCATGAAATCTAATTAGAAATGTAGTTTTAAAATTTTTCGGACGATTACTTTTAAAATTATATCAAAAAAAAGTTATTTTTTAGAAATAATGCGTTTTTCTTAAAAATCAAACAAAAACTGCTGTAACTTTTTTATTTCTTTATAAAAAAATGTAAATTTTGTTTAAATAATTTTATTTTCATGAAATCTTATTAGAAATGTAGTTTTAAAATTTTTCGGTCGATTATTTTTAAAATTATACCAAAAAAACGTTTTTCTTAAAAATCAAACTAAAACTGCTGTAACTTTTTTATTTCTTTATAAAAAAATGTAAATTTTGTTTAAATAATATTATTTTCATGAAATCTAATTAGAAATGTAGTTTTAAAATTTTTCGGACGATTACTTTTAAAATTATATCAAAAAAACGTTATTTTTTAGAAATAATGCGTTTTTCTTAAAAATCAAACAAAAACTGCTGTAACTTTTTTATTTCTTTATAAAAAAATGTAAATTTTGTTTAAATAATTTTATTTTCATGAAATCTAATTAGAAATGTAGTTTTAAAATTTTTCGGTCGATTATTTTTAAAATTATACCAAAAAAACGTTTTTCTTAAAAATCAAACTAAAACTGCTGTAACTTTTTTATTTCTTTATAAAAAAATGTAAATTTTGTTTAAATAATATTATTTTCATGAAATCTAATTAGAAATGTAGTTTTAAAATTTTTCGGACGATTACTTTTAAAATTATATCAAAAAAACGTTATTTTTTAGAAATAATGCGTTTTTCTTAAAAATCAAACAAAAACTGCTGTAACTTTTTTATTTCTTTATAAAAAAATGTAAATTTTGTTTAAATAATTTTATTTTCATGAAATCTAATTAGAAATGTAGTTTTAAAATTTTTCGGTCGATTATTTTTAAAATTATACCAAAAAAACGTTTTTCTTAAAAATCAAACTAAAACTGCTGTAACTTTTTTATTTCTTTATAAAAAAATGTAAATTTTGTTTAAATAATATTATTTTCATGAAATCTAATTAGAAATGTAGTTTTAAAATTTTTCGGACGATTACTTTTAAAATTATATCAAAAAAACGTTATTTTTTAGAAATAATGCGTTTTTCTTAAAAATCAAACAAAAACTGCTGTAACTTTTTTATTTCTTTATAAAAAAATGTAAATTTTGTTTAAATAATTTTATTTTCATGAAATCTAATTAGAAATGTAGTTTTAAAATTTTTCGGTCAATTATTTTTAAAATTATACCAAAAAAACGTTTTTCTTAAAAATCACACAAAAACTGCAGAAACTTTTTTATTTCTTTATAAAAAAATGTAAATTTTGTTTAAATAATTTTATTTTCATAAAATCTAATTAGAAATGTAGTTTTAAAATTTTTCTTACGATTACTTTTAAAATTATATCAAAAAAACGTTATTTTTTAGAAATAATGCGTTTTTCTTAAAAATCAAACAAAAACTGCTGTAACTTTTTTATTTCTTTATAAAAAAATGTAAATTTTGTTTAAATAATTTTATTTTCATGAAATCTAATTAGAAATGTAGTTTTAAAATTTTTCGGTCGATTATTTTTAAAATTATACCAAAAAAACGTTTTTCTTAAAAATCAAACTAAAACTGCTGTAACTTTTTTATTTCTTTATAAAAAAATGTAAATTTTGTTTAAATAATATTATTTTCATGAAATCTAATTAGAAATGTAGTTTTAAAATTTTTCGGACGATTACTTTTAAAATTATATCAAAAAAACGTTATTTTTTAGAAATAATGCGTTTTTCTTAAAAATCAAACAAAAACTGCTGTAACTTTTTTATTTCTTTATAAAAAAATGTAAATTTTGTTTAAATAATTTTATTTTCATGAAATCTAATTAGAAATGTAGTTTTAAAATTTTTCGGTCGATTATTTTTAAAATTATACCAAAAAAACGTTTTTCTTAAAAATCACACAAAAACTGCAGAAACTTTTTTATTTCTTTATAAAAAAGTGTAAATTTTGTTTAAATAATTTTATTTTCATGAAATCTAATTAGAAATGTAGTTTTAAAATTTTTCGGACGATTACTTTTAAAATTATATCAAAAAAACGTTATTTTTTAGAAATAATGCGTTTTTCTTAAAAATCAAACAAAAACTGCTGTAACTTTTTTATTTCTTTATAAAAAAATGTAAATTTTGTTTAAATAATTTTATTTTCATGAAATCTAATTAGAAATGTAGTTTTAAAATTTTTCGGTCGATTATTTTTAAAATTATACCAAAAAAACGTTTTTCTTAAAAATCAAACTAAAACTGCTGTAACTTTTTTATTTCTTTATAAAAAAATGTAAATTTTGTTTAAATAATTTTATTTTCATGAAATCTAATTAGAAATGTAGTTTTAAAATTTTTCGGTCGATTATTTTTAAAATTATACCAAAAAAACGTTTTTCTTAAAAATCAAACTAAAACTGCTGTAACTTTTTTATTTCTTTATAAAAAAATGTAAATTTTGTTTAAATAATTTTATTTTCATGAAATCTAATTAGAAATGTAGTTTTAAAATTTTTCGGACGATTACTTTTAAAATTATATCAAAAAAACGTTATTTTTTAGAAATAATGCGTTTTTCTTAAAAATCAAACAAAAACTGCTGTAACTTTTTTATTTCTTTATAAAAAAATGTAAATTTTGTTTAAATAATTTTATTTTCATGAAATCTAATTAGAAATGTAGTTTTAAAATTTTTCGGTCGATTATTTTTAAAATTATACCAAAAAAACTTTTTTCTTAAAAATCAAACAAAAACTGCTGTAACTTTTTTATTTCTTTATAAAAAAATGTAAATTTTGTTTAAATAATTTTATTTTCATGAAATCTAATTAGAAATGTAGTTTTAAAATTTTTCGGTCGATTATTTTTAAAATTATACCAAAAAAACGTTTTTCTTAAAAATCAAACTAAAACTGCTGTAACTTTTTTATTTCTTTATAAAAAAATGTAAATTTTGTTTAAATAATATTATTTTCATGAAATCTAATTAGAAATGTAGTTTTAAAATTTTTCGGACGATTACTTTTAAAATTATATCAAAAAAACGTTATTTTTTAGAAATAATGCGTTTTTCTTAAAAATCAAACAAAAACTGCTGTAACTTTTTTATTTCTTTATAAAAAAATGTAAATTTTGTTTAAATAATTTTATTTTCATGAAATCTAATTAGAAATGTAGTTTTAAAATTTTTTCGGTCGATTATTTTTAAAATTATACCAAAAAAACGTTTTTCTTAAAAATCACACAAAAACTGCAGAAACTTTTTTATTTCTTTATATAAAAATGTAAATTTTGTTTAAATAATTTTATTTTCATGAAATCTAATTAGAAATGTAGTTTTAAAATTTTTCGGACGATTACTTTTAAAATTATATCAAAAAAAACGTTATTTTTTAGAAATAATGCGTTTTTCTTAAAAATCAAACAAAAACTGCTGTAACTTTTTTATTTCTTTATAAAAAAATGTAAATTTTGTTTAAATAATTTTATTTTCATGAAATCTAATTAGAAATGTAGTTTTAAAATTTTTCGGTCGATTATTTTTAAAATTATACCAAAAAAACGTTTTTCTTAAAAATCACACAAAAACTGCAGAAACTTTTTTATTTCTTTATAAAAAAATGTAAATTTTGTTTAAATAATTTTATTTTCATGAAATCTAATTAGAAATGTAGTTTTAAAATTTTTCGGTCGATTATTTTTAAAATTATACCAAAAAAACGTTTTTCTTAAAAATCAAACTAAAACTGCTGTAACTTTTTTATTTCTTTATAAAAAAATGTAAATTTTGTTTAAATAATATTATTTTCATGAAATCTAATTAGAAATGTAGTTTTAAAATTTTTCGGACGATTACTTTTAAAATTATATCAAAAAAACGTTATTTTTTAGAAATAATGCGTTTTTCTTAAAAATCAAACAAAAACTGCTGTAACTTTTTTATTTCTTTATAAAAAAATGTAAATTTTGTTTAAATAATTTTATTTTCATGAAATCTAATTAGAAATGTAGTTTTAAAATTTTTCGGTCGATTATTTTTAAAATTATACCAAAAAAACGTTTTTCTTAAAAATCACACAAAAACTGCAGAAACTTTTTTATTTCTTTATAAAAAAATGTAAATTTTATTTAAATAATTTTATTTTCATGAAATCTAATTAGAAATGTAGTTTTAAAATTTTTCGGACGATTACTTTTAAAATTATATCAAAAAAACGTTATTTTTTAGAAATAATGCGTTTTTCTTAAAAATCAAACAAAAACTGCTGTAACTTTTTTATTTCTTTATAAAAAAATGTAAATTTTGTTTAAATAATTTTATTTTCATGAAATCTAATTAGAAATGTAGTTTTAAAATTTTTCGGTCGATTATTTTTAAAATTATACCAAAAAAACGTTTTTCTTAAAAATCAAACTAAAACTGCTGTAACTTTTTTATTTCTTTATAAAAAAATGTAAATTTTGTTTAAATAATATTATTTTCATGAAATCTAATTAGAAATGTAGTTTTAAAATTTTTCGGACGATTACTTTTAAAATTATATCAAAAAAACGTTATTTTTTAGAAATAATGCGTTTTTCTTAAAAATCAAACAAAAACTGCTGTAACTTTTTTATTTCTTTATAAAAAAATGTAAATTTTGTTTAAATAATTTTATTTTCATGAAATCTAATTAGAAATGTAGTTTTAAAATTTTTCGGTCGATTATTTTTAAAATTATACCAAAAAAACGTTTTTCTTAAAAATCACACAAAAACTGCAGAAACTTTTTTATTTCTTTATAAAAAAATGTAAATTTTGTTTAAATAATTTTATTTTCATGAAATCTAATTAGAAATGTAGTTTTAAAATTTTTCGGACGATTACTTTTAAAATTATATCAAAAAAAACGTTATTTTTTAGAAATAATGCGTTTTTCTTAAAAATCAAACAAAAACTGCTGTAACTTTTTTATTTCTTTATAAAAAAATGTAAATTTTGTTTAAATAATTTTATTTTCATGAAATCTAATTAGAAATGTAGTTTTAAAATTTTTCGGTCGATTATTTTTAAAATTATACCAAAAAAACGTTTTTCTTAAAAATCAAACTAAAACTGCTGTAACTTTTTTATTTCTTTATAAAAAAATGTAAATTTTGTTTAAATAATATTATTTTCATGAAATCTAATTAGAAATGTAGTTTTAAAATTTTTCGGACGATTACTTTTAAAATTATATCAAAAAAACGTTATTTTTTAGAAATAATGCGTTTTTCTTAAAAATCAAACAAAAACTGCTGTAACTTTTTTATTTCTTTATAAAAAAATGTAAATTTTGTTTAAATAATTTTATTTTCATGAAATCTAATTAGAAATGTAGTTTTAAAATTTTTCGGTCGATTATTTTTAAAATTATACCAAAAAAACGTTTTTCTTAAAAATCACACAAAAACTGCAGAAACTTTTTTATTTCTTTATAAAAAAATGTAAATTTTGTTTAAATAATATTATTTTCATGAAATCTAATTAGAAATGTAGTTTTAAAATTTTTTCGGACGATTACTTTTAAAATTATATCAAAAAAACGTTATTTTTTAGAAATAATGCGTTTTTCTTAAAAATCAAACAAAAACTGCTGTAACTTTTATATTTCTTTATAAAAAAATGTAAATTTTGTTTAAATAATATTATTTTTATGAAATCTAATTAGAAATGTAGTTTTAAAATTTTTCGGACGATTACTTTTAAAATTATATCAAAAAAACGTTATTTTTTAGAAATAATGCGTTTTTCTTAAAAATCAAACAAAAACTGCTGTAACTTTTTTATTTCTTTATAAAAAAATGTAAATTTTGTTTAAATAATTTTATTTTCATGAAATCTAATTAGAAATGTAGTTCTAAAATTTTTCGGTCGATTATTTTTAAAATTATACCAAAAAAAAACGTTTTTCTTAAAAATCACACAAAAACTGCAGAAACTTTTTTATTTCTTTATAAAAAAATGTAAATTTTGTTTAAATAATATTATTTTCATGAAATCTAATTAGAAATGTAGTTTTAAAATTTTTCGGACGATTACTTTTAAAATTATATCAAAAAAACGTTATTTTTTAGAAATAATGCGTTTTTCTTAAAAATCAAACAAAAACTGCTGTAACTTTTTTATTTCTTTATAAAAAAATGTAAATTTTGTTTAAATAATTTTATTTTCATGAAATCTAATTAGAAATGTAGTTTTAAAATTTTTCGGACGATTACTTTTAAAATTATATCAAAAAAACGTTATTTTTTAGAAAGAATGCGTTTTTCTTAAAAATCAAACAAAAACTGCTGTAACTTTTTTATTTCTTTATAAAAAAATGTAAATTTTGTTTAAATAAATTTATTTTCATGAAATCTAATTAGAAATGTAGTTTTAAAATTTTTCGGTCGATTATTTTTAAAATTATACCAAAAAAACGTTTTTCTTAAAAATCAAACTAAAACTGCTGTAACTTTTTTATTTCTTTATAAAAAAATGTAAATTTTGTTTAAATAATATTATTTTCATGAAATCTAATTAGAAATGTAGTTTTAAAATTTTTCGGACGATTACTTTTAAAATTATATCAAAAAAACGTTATTTTTTAGAAATAATGCGTTTTTCTTAAAAATCAAACAAAAACTGCTGTAACTTTTTTATTTCTTTATAAAAAAATGTAAATTTTGTTTAAATAATATTATTTTCATGAAATCTAATTAGAAATGTAGTTTTAAAATTTTTCGGACGATTACTTTTAAAATTATATCAAAAAAACGTAATTTTTTAGAAATAATGCGTTTTTCTTAAAAATCAAACAAAAACTGCTGTAACTTTTTTATTTCTTTATAAAAAAATGTAAATTTTGTTTAAATAATTTTATTTTCATGAAATCTAATTAGAAATGTAGTTTTAAAATTTTTCGGTCGATTATTTTTAAAATTATACCAAAAAAACATTTTTCTTAAAAATCAAACTAAAACTGCTGTAACTTTTTTATTTCTTTATAAAAAAATGTAAATTTTGTTTAAATAATATTATTTTCATGAAATCTAATTAGAAATGTAGTTTTAAAATTTTTCGGATGATTACTTTTAAAATTATATCAAAAAAACGTTATTTTTTAGAAATAATGCGTTTTTCTTAAAAATCAAACAAAAACTGCTGTAACTTTTTTATTTCTTTATAAAAAAATGTAAATTTTGTTTAAATAATTTTATTTTCATGAAATCTAATTAGAAATGTAGTTTTAAAATTTTTCGGTCGATTATTTTTAAAATTATACCAAAAAAACGTTTTTCTTAAAAATCACACAAAAACTGCAGAAACTTTTTTATTTCTTTATAAAAAAATGTAAATTTTGTTTAAATAATTTTATTTTCATGAAATCTAATTAGAAATGTAGTTTTAAAATTTTTCGGACGATTACTTTTAAAATTATATCGAAAAAACGTTATTTTTTAGAAATAATGCGTTTTTCTTAAAAATCAAACAAAAACTGCTGTAACTTTTTTATTTCTTTATAAAAAAATGTAAATTTTGTTTAAATAATTTTATTTTCATGAAATCTAATTAGAAATGTAGTTTTAAAATTTTTCGGTCGATTATTTTTAAAATTATACCAAAAAAACGTTTTTCTTAAAAATCACACAAAAACTGCAGAAACTTTTTTATTTTTTTATAAAAAAATGTAAATTTTGTTTAAATAATTTTATTTTCATGAAATCTAATTAGAAATGTAGTTTTAAAATTTTTCGGACGATTACTTTTAAAATTATATCAAAAAAACGTTATTTTTTAGAAATAATGCGTTTTTCTTAAAAATCAAACAAAAACTGCTGTAACTTTTTTATTTCTTTATAAAAAAATGTAAATTTTGTTTAAATAATTTTATTTTCATGAAATCTAATTAGAAATGTAGTTTTAAAATTTTTCGGTCGATTATTTTTAAAATTATACCAAAAAAACGTTTTTCTTAAAAATCACACAAAAACTGCAGAAACTTTTTTATTTCTTTATAAAAAAATGTAAATTTTGTTTAAATAATATTATTTTCATGAAATCTAATTAGAAATGTAGTTTTAAAATTTTTCGGACGATTACTTTTAAAATTATATCAAAAAAACGTTATTTTTTAGAAATAATGCGTTTTTCTTAAAAATCAAACAAAAACTGCTGTAATTTTTTTATTTCTTTATAAAAAAATGTAAATTTTGTTTAAATAATATTATTTTCATGAAATCTAATTAGAAATGTAGTTTTAAAATTTTTCGGACGATTACTTTTAAAATTATATCAAAAAAACGTTATTTTTTAGAAATAATGCGTTTTTCTTAAAAATCAAACAAAAACTGCTGTAACTTTTTTATTTCTTTATAAAAAAATGTAAATTTTGTTTAAATAATTTTATTTTCATGAAATCTAATTAGAAATGTAGTTTTAAAATTAATCGGTCGATTATTTTTAAAATTATACCAAAAAAACGTTTTTCTTAAAAATGACACAAAAACTGCAGAAACTTTTTTATTTCTTTATAAAAAAATGTAAATTTTGTTTAAATAATATTATTTTCATGAAATCTAATTAGAAATGTAGTTTTAAAATTTTTCGGACGATTACTTTTAAAATTATATCAAAAAAAACGTTATTTTTTAGAAATAATGCGTTTTTCTTAAAAATCAAACAAAAACTGCTGTAACTTTTTTATTTCTTTATAAAAAAATGTAAATTTTGTTTAAATAATTTTATTTTCATGAAATCTAATTAGAAATGTAGTTTTAAAATTTTTCGGTCGATTATTTTTAAAATTATACCAAAAAAACGTTTTTCTTAAAAATCAAACTAAAACTGCTGTAACTTTTTTATTTCTTTATAAAAAAATGTAAATTTTGTTTAAATAATATTATTTTCATGAAATCTAATTAGAAATGTAGTTTTAAAATTTTTCGGACGATTACTTTTAAAATTATATCAAAAAAACGTTATTTTTTAGAAATAATGCGTTTTTCTTAAAAATCAAACAAAAACTGCTGTAACTTTTTTATTTCTTTATAAAAAAATGTAAATTTTGTTTAAATAATTTTATTTTCATGAAATCTAATTAGAAATGTAGTTTTAAAATTTTTCGGTCGATTATTTTTAAAATTATACCAAAAAAACGTTTTTCTTAAAAATCACACAAAAACTGCAGAAACTTTTTTATTTCTTTATAAAAAAATGTAAATTTTGTTTAAATAATTTTATTTTCATGAAATCTAATTAGAAATGTAGTTTTAAAATTTTTCGGACGATTACTTTTAAAATTATATCAAAAAAAACGTTATTTTTTAGAAATAATGCGTTTTTCTTAAAAATCAAACAAAAACTGCTGTAACTTTTTTATTTCTTTATAAAAAAATGTAAATTTTGTTTAAATAATTTTATTTTCATGAAATCTAATTAGAAATGTAGTTTTAAAATTTTTCGGTCGATTATTTTTAAAATTATACCAAAAAAACGTTTTTCTTAAAAATCAAACTAAAACTGCTGTAACTTTTTTATTTCTTTATAAAAAAATGTAAATTTTGTTTAAATAATATTATTTTCATGAAATCTAATTAGAAATAAAGTTTTAAAATTTTTCGGACGATTACTTTTAAAATTATATCAAAAAAACGTTATTTTTTAGAAATAATGCGTTTTTCTTAAAAATCAAACAAAAACTGCTGTAACTTTTTTATTTCTTTATAAAAAAATGTAAATTTTGTTTAAATAATTTTATTTTCATGAAATCTAATTAGAAATGTAGTTTTAAAATTTTTCGGTCGATTATTTTTAAAATTATACCAAAAAAACGTTTTTCTTAAAAATCACACAAAAACTGCAGAAACTTTTTTATTTCTTTATAAAAAAATGTAAATTTTGTTTAAATAATATTATTTTCATGAAATCTAATTAGAAATGTAGTTTTAAAATTTTTCGGACGATTACTTTTAAAATTATATCAAAAAAACGTTATTTTTTAGAAATAATGCGTTTTTCTTAAAAATCAAACAAAAACTGCTGTAACTTTTATATTTCTTTATAAAAAAATGTAAATTTTGTTTAAATAATATTATTTTTATGAAATCTAATTAGAAATGTAGTTTTAAAATTTTTCGGACGATTACTTTTAAAATTATATCAAAAAAACGTTATTTTTTAGAAATAATGCGTTTTTCTTAAAAATCAAACAAAAACTGCTGTAACTTTTTTATTTCTTTATAAAAAAATGTAAATTTTGTTTAAATAATTTTATTTTCATGAAATCTAATTAGAAATGTAGTTCTAAAATTTTTCGGTCGATTATTTTTAAAATTATACCAAAAAAACGTTTTTCTTAAAAATCACACAAAAACTGCAGAAACTTTTTTATTTCTTTATAAAAAAATGTAAATTTTGTTTAAATAATATTATTTTCATGAAATCTAATTAGAAATGTAGTTTTAAAATTTTTCGGACGATTACTTTTGAAATTATATCAAAAAAACGTTATTTTTTAGAAATAATGCGTTTTTCTTAAAAATCAAACAAAAACTGCTGTAACTTTTTTATTTCTTTATAAAAAAATGTAAATTTTGTTTAAATAATTTTATTTTCATGAAATCTAATTAGAAATGTAGTTTTAAAATTTTTCGGACGATTACTTTTAAAATTATATCAAAAAAACGTTATTTTTTAGAAAGAATGCGTTTTTCTTAAAAATCAAACAAAAACTGCTGTAACTTTTTTATTTCTTTATAAAAAAATGTAAATTTTGTTTAAATAAATTTATTTTCATGAAATCTAATTAGAAATGTAGTTTTAAAATTTTTCGGTCGATTATTTTTAAAATTATACCAAAAAAACGTTTTTCTTAAAAATCAAACTAAAACTGCTGTAACTTTTTTATTTCTTTATAAAAAAATGTAAATTTTGTTTAAATAATATTATTTTCATGAAATCTAATTAGAAATGTAGTTTTAAAATTTTTCAGTCGATTATTTTTAAAATTATACCAAAAAAACGTTTTTCTTAAAAATCACACAAAAACTGCAGAAACTTTTTTATTTTTTTATAAAAAAATGTAAATTTTGTTTAAATAATTTTATTTTCATGAAATCTAATTAGAAATGTAGTTTTAAAATTTTTCGGACGATTACTTTTAAAATTATATCAAAAAACGTTATTTTTTAGAAATAATGCGTTTTTCTTAAAAATCAAACAAAAACTGCTGTAACTTTTTTATTTCTTTATAAAAAAATGTAAATTTTGTTTAAATAATTTTATTTTCATGAAATCTAATTAGAAATGTAGTTTTAAAATTTTTCGGTCGATTATTTTTAAAATTATACCAAAAAAACGTTTTTCTTAAAAATCACACAAAAACTGCAGAAACTTTTTTATTTCTTTATAAAAAAATGTAAATTTTGTTTAAATAATATTATTTTCATGAAATCTAATTAGAAATGTAGTTTTAAAATTTTTCGGACGATTACTTTTAAAATTATATCAAAAAAACGTTATTTTTTAGAAATAATGCGTTTTTCTTAAAAATCAAACAAAAACTGCTGTAATTTTTTTATTTCTTTATAAAAAAATGTAAATTTTGTTTAAATAATATTATTTTCATGAAATCTAATTAGAAATGTAGTTTTAAAATTTTTCGGACGATTACTTTTAAAATTATATCAAAAAAACGTTATTTTTTAGAAATAATGCGTTTTTCTTAAAAATCAAACAAAAACTGCTGTAACTTTTTTATTTCTTTATAAAAAAATGTAAATTTTGTTTAAATAATTTTATTTTCATGAAATCTAATTAGAAATGTAGTTTTAAAATTAATCGGTCGATTATTTTTAAAATTATACCAAAAAAACGTTTTTCTTAAAAATGACACAAAAACTGCAGAAACTTTTTTATTTCTTTATAAAAAAATGTAAATTTTGTTTAAATAATATTATTTTCATGAAATCTAATTAGAAATGTAGTTTTAAAATTTTTCGGACGATTACTTTTAAAATTATATCAAAAAAAACGTTATTTTTTAGAAATAATGCGTTTTTCTTAAAAATCAAACAAAAACTGCTGTAACTTTTTTATTTCTTTATAAAAAAATGTAAATTTTGTTTAAATAATTTTATTTTCATGAAATCTAATTAGAAATGTAGTTTTAAAATTTTTCGGTCGATTATTTTTAAAATTATACCAAAAAAACGTTTTTCTTAAAAATCAAACTAAAACTGCTGTAACTTTTTTATTTCTTTATAAAAAAATGTAAATTTTGTTTAAATAATATTATTTTCATGAAATCTAATTAGAAATGTAGTTTTAAAATTTTTCGGACGATTACTTTTAAAATTATATCAAAAAAACGTTATTTTTTAGAAATAATGCGTTTTTCTTAAAAATCAAACAAAAACTGCTGTAACTTTTTTATTTCTTTATAAAAAAATGTAAATTTTGTTTAAATAATTTTATTTTCATGAAATCTAATTAGAAATGTAGTTTTAAAATTTTTCGGTCGATTATTTTTAAAATTATACCAAAAAAACGTTTTTCTTAAAAATCACACAAAAACTGCAGAAACTTTTTTATTTCTTTATAAAAAAATGTAAATTTTGTTTAAATAATTTTATTTTCATGAAATCTAATTAGAAATGTAGTTTTAAAATTTTTCGGACGATTACTTTTAAAATTATATCAAAAAAAACGTTATTTTTTAGAAATAATGCGTTTTTCTTAAAAATCAAACAAAAACTGCTGTAACTTTTTTATTTCTTTATAAAAAAATGTAAATTTTGTTTAAATAATTTTATTTTCATGAAATCTAATTAGAAATGTAGTTTTAAAATTTTTCGGTCGATTATTTTTAAAATTATACCAAAAAAACGTTTTTCTTAAAAATCAAACTAAAACTGCTGTAACTTTTTTATTTCTTTATAAAAAAATGTAAATTTTGTTTAAATAATATTATTTTCATGAAATCTAATTAGAAATGTAGTTTTAAAATTTTTCGGACGATTACTTTTAAAATTATATCAAAAAAACGTTATTTTTTAGAAATAATGCGTTTTTCTTAAAAATCAAACAAAAACTGCTGTAACTTTTTTATTTCTTTATAAAAAAATGTAAATTTTGTTTAAATAATTTTATTTTCATGAAATCTAATTAGAAATGTAGTTTTAAAATTTTTCGATCGATTATTTTTAAAATTATACCAAAAAAACGTTTTTCTTAAAAATCACACAAAAACTGCAGAAACTTTTTTATTTCTTTATAAAAAAATGTAAATTTTGTTTAAATAATATTATTTTCATGAAATCTAATTAGAAATGTAGTTTTAAAATTTTTCGGACGATTACTTTTAAAATTATATCAAAAAAACGTTATTTTTTAGAAATAATGCGTTTTTCTTAAAAATCAAACAAAAACTGCTGTAACTTTTATATTTCTTTATAAAAAAATGTAAATTTTGTTTAAATAATATTATTTTTATGAAATCTAATTAGAAATGTAGTTTTAAAATTTTTCGGACGATTACTTTTAAAATTATATCAAAAAAACGTTATTTTTTAGAAATAATGCGTTTTTCTTAAAAATCAAACAAAAACTGCTGTAACTTTTTTATTTCTTTATAAAAAAATGTAAATTTTGTTTAAATAATTTTATTTTCATGAAATCTAATTAGAAATGTAGTTCTAAAATTTTTCGGTCGATTATTTTTAAAATTATACCAAAAAAACGTTTTTCTTAAAAATCACACAAAAACTGCAGAAACTTTTTTATTTCTTTATAAAAAAATGTAAATTTTGTTTAAATAATATTATTTTCATGAAATCTAATTAGAAATGTAGTTTTAAAATTTTTCGGACGATTACTTTTAAAATTATATCAAAAAAACGTTATTTTTTAGAAATAATGCGTTTTTCTTAAAAATCAAACAAAAACTGCTGTAACTTTTTTATTTCTTTATAAAAAAATGTAAATTTTGTTTAAATAATTTTATTTTCATGAAATCTAATTAGAAATGTAGTTTTAAAATTTTTCGGACGATTACTTTTAAAATTATATCAAAAAAACGTTATTTTTTAGAAAGAATGCGTTTTTCTTAAAAATCAAACAAAAACTGCTGTAACTTTTTTATTTCTTTATAAAAAAATGTAAATTTTGTTTAAATAAATTTATTTTCATGAAATCTAATTAGAAATGTAGTTTTAAAATTTTTCGGTCGATTATTTTTAAAATTATACCAAAAAAACGTTTTTCTTAAAAATCACACAAAAACTGCAGAAACTTTTTTATTTCTTTATAAAAAAATGTAAATTTTGTTTAAATAATATTATTTTCATGAAATCTAATTAGAAATGTAGTTTTAAAATTTTTCGGACGATTACTTTTAAAATTATATCAAAAAAACGTTATTTTTTAGAAATAATGCGTTTTTCTTAAAAATCAAACAAAAACTGCTGTAATTTTTTTATTTCTTTATAAAAAAATGTAAATTTTGTTTAAATAATATTATTTTCATGAAATCTAATTAGAAATGTAGTTTTAAAATTTTTCGGACGATTACTTTTAAAATTATATCAAAAAAACGTTATTTTTTAGAAATAATGCGTTTTTCTTAAAAATCAAACAAAAACTGCTGTAACTTTTATATTTCTTTATAAAAAAATGTAAATTTTGTTTAAATAATATTATTTTTATGAAATCTAATTAGAAATGTAGTTTTAAAATTTTTCGGACGATTACTTTTAAAATTATATCAAAAAAACGTTATTTTTTAGAAATAATGCGTTTTTCTTAAAAATCAAACAAAAACTGCTGTAACTTTTTTATTTCTTTATAAAAAAATGTAAATTTTGTTTAAATAATTTTATTTTCATGAAATCTAATTAGAAATGTAGTTCTAAAATTTTTCGGTCGATTATTTTTAAAATTATACCAAAAAAACGTTTTTCTTAAAAATCACACAAAAACTGCAGAAACTTTTTTATTTCTTTATAAAAAAATGTAAATTTTGTTTAAATAATATTATTTTCATGAAATCTAATTAGAAATGTAGTTTTAAAATTTTTCGGACGATTACTTTTAAAATTATATCAAAAAAACGTTATTTTTTAGAAATAATGCGTTTTTCTTAAAAATCAAACAAAAACTGCTGTAACTTTTTTATTTCTTTATAAAAAAATGTAAATTTTGTTTAAATAATTTTATTTTCATGAAATCTAATTAGAAATGTAGTTTTAAAATTTTTCGGACGATTACTTTTAAAATTATATCAAAAAAACGTTATTTTTTAGAAAGAATGCGTTTTTCTTAAAAATCAAACAAAAACTGCTGTAACTTTTTTATTTCTTTATAAAAAAATGTAAATTTTGTTTAAATAAATTTATTTTCATGAAATCTAATTAGAAATGTAGTTTTAAAATTTTTCGGTCGATTATTTTTAAAATTATACCAAAAAAACGTTTTTCTTAAAAATCACACAAAAACTGCAGAAACTTTTTTATTTCTTTATAAAAAAATGTAAATTTTGTTTAAATAATATTATTTTCATGAAATCTAATTAGAAATGTAGTTTTAAAATTTTTCGGACGATTACTTTTAAAATTATATCAAAAAAACGTTATTTTTTAGAAATAATGCGTTTTTCTTAAAAATCAAACAAAAACTGCTGTAATTTTTTTATTTCTTTATAAAAAAATGTAAATTTTGTTTAAATAATATTATTTTCATGAAATCTAATTAGAAATGTAGTTTTAAAATTTTTCGGACGATTACTTTTAAAATTATATCAAAAAAACGTTATTTTTTAGAAATAATGCGTTTTTCTTAAAAATCAAACAAAAACTGCTGTAACTTTTTTATTTCTTTATAAAAAAATGTAAATTTTGTTTAAATAATTTTATTTTCATGAAATCTAATTAGAAATGTAGTTTTAAAATTAATCGGTCGATTATTTTTAAAATTATACCAAAAAAACGTTTTTCTTAAAAATGACACAAAAACTGCAGAAACTTTTTTATTTCTTTATAAAAAAATGTAAATTTTGTTTAAATAATATTATTTTCATGAAATCTAATTAGAAATGTAGTTTTAAAATTTTTCGGACGATTACTTTTAAAATTATATCAAAAAAAACGTTATTTTTTAGAAATAATGCGTTTTTCTTAAAAATCAAACAAAAACTGCTGTAACTTTTTTATTTCTTTATAAAAAAATGTAAATTTTGTTTAAATAATTTTATTTTCATGAAATCTAATTAGAAATGTAGTTTTAAAATTTTTCGGTCGATTATTTTTAAAATTATACCAAAAAAACGTTTTTCTTAAAAATCAAACTAAAACTGCTGTAACTTTTTTATTTCTTTATAAAAAAATGTAAATTTTGTTTAAATAATATTATTTTCATGAAATCTAATTAGAAATGTAGTTTTAAAATTTTTCGGACGATTACTTTTAAAATTATATCAAAAAAACGTTATTTTTTAGAAATAATGCGTTTTTCTTAAAAATCAAACAAAAACTGCTGTAACTTTTTTATTTCTTTATAAAAAAATGTAAATTTTGTTTAAATAATTTTATTTTCATGAAATCTAATTAGAAATGTAGTTTTAAAATTTTTCGGTCGATTATTTTTAAAATTATACCAAAAAAACGTTTTTCTTAAAAATCACACAAAAACTGCAGAAACTTTTTTATTTCTTTATAAAAAAATGTAAATTTTGTTTAAATAATATTATTTTCATGAAATCTAATTAGAAATGTAGTTTTAAAATTTTTCGGACGATTACTTTTAAAATTATATCAAAAAAACGTTATTTTTTAGAAATAATGCGTTTTTCTTAAAAATCAAACAAAAACTGCTGTAACTTTTTTATTTCTTTATAAAAAAATGTAAATTTTGTTTAAATAATTTTATTTTCATGAAATCTAATTAGAAATGTAGTTTTAAAATTTTTCGGTCGATTATTTTTAAAATTATACCAAAAAAACGTTTTTCTTAAAAATCAAACTAAAACTGCTGTAACTTTTTTATTTCTTTATAAAAAAATGTAAATTTTGTTTAAATAATATTATTTTCATGAAATCTAATTAGAAATGTAGTTTTAAAATTTTTCGGACGATTACTTTTAAAATTATATCAACAAAACGTTATTTTTTAGAAATAATGCGTTTTTCTTAAAAATCAAACAAAAACTGCTGTAACTTTTTTATTTCTTTATAAAAAAATGTAAATTTTGTTTAAATAATTTTATTTTCATGAAATCTAATTAGAAATGTAGTTTTAAAATTTTTCGGTCGATTATTTTTAAAATTATACCAAAAAAACGTTTTTCTTAAAAATCAAACTAAAACTGCTGTAACTTTTTTATTTCTTTATAAAAAAATGTAAATTTTGTTTAAATAATATTATTTTCATGAAATCTAATTAGAAATGTAGTTTTAAAATTTTTCGGACGATTACTTTTAAAATTATATCAAAAAAACGTTATTTTTTAGAAATAATGCGTTTTTCTTAAAAATCAAACAAAAACTGCTGTAACTTTTTTATTTCTTTATAAAAAAATGTAAATTTTGTTTAAATAATTTTATTTTCATGAAATCTAATTAGAAATGTAGTTTTAAAATTTTTCGGTCGATTATTTTTAAAATTATACCAAAAAAACGTTTTTCTTAAAAATCAAACTAAAACTGCTGTAACTTTTTTATTTCTTTATAAAAAAATGTAAATTTTGTTTAAATAATATTATTTTCATGAAATCTAATTAGAAATGTAGTTTTAAAATTTTTCGGACGATTACTTTTAAAATTATATCAAAAAAACGTTATTTTTTAGAAATAATGCGTTTTTCTTAAAAATCAAACAAAAACTGCTGTAACTTTTTTATTTCTTTATAAAAAAATGTAAATTTTGTTTAAATAATTTTATTTTCATGAAATCTAATTAGAAATGTAGTTTTAAAATTTTTCGGTCGATTATTTTTAAAATTATACCAAAAAAACGTTTTTCTTAAAAATCACACAAAAACTGCAGAAACTTTTTTATTTTTTTATAAAAAAATGTAAATTTTGTTTAAATAATTTTATTTTCATGAAATCTAATTAGAAATGTAGTTTTAAAATTTTTCGGACGATTACTTTTAAAATTATATCAAAAAAACGTTATTTTTTAGAAATAATGCGTTTTTCTTAAAAATCAAACAAAAACTGCTGTAACTTTTTTATTTCTTTATAAAAAAATGTAAATTTTGTTTAAATAATTTTATTTTCATGAAATCTAATTAGAAATGTAGTTTTAAAATTTTTCGGTCGATTATTTTTAAAATTATACCAAAAAAACGTTTTTCTTAAAAATCACACAAAAACTGCAGAAACTTTTTTATTTCTTTATAAAAAAATGTAAATTTTGTTTAAATAATATTATTTTCATGAAATCTAATTAGAAATGTAGTTTTAAAATTTTTCGGACGATTACTTTTAAAATTATATCAAAAAAACGTTATTTTTTAGAAATAATGCGTTTTTCTTAAAAATCAAACAAAAACTGCTGTAATTTTTTTATTTCTTTATAAAAAAATGTAAATTTTGTTTAAATAATATTATTTTCATGAAATCTAATTAGAAATGTAGTTTTAAAATTTTTCGGACGATTACTTTTAAAATTATATCAAAAAAACGTTATTTTTTAGAAATAATGCGTTTTTCTTAAAAATCAAACAAAAACTGCTGTAACTTTTTTATTTCTTTATAAAAAAATGTAAATTTTGTTTAAATAATTTTATTTTCATGAAATCTAATTAGAAATGTAGTTTTAAAATTAATCGGTCGATTATTTTTAAAATTATACCAAAAAAACGTTTTTCTTAAAAATGACACAAAAACTGCAGAAACTTTTTTATTTCTTTATAAAAAAATGTAAATTTTGTTTAAATAATATTATTTTCATGAAATCTAATTAGAAATGTAGTTTTAAAATTTTTCGGACGATTACTTTTAAAATTATATCAAAAAAAACGTTATTTTTTAGAAATAATGCGTTTTTCTTAAAAATCAAACAAAAACTGCTGTAACTTTTTTATTTCTTTATAAAAAAATGTAAATTTTGTTTAAATAATTTTATTTTCATGAAATCTAATTAGAAATGTAGTTTTAAAATTTTTCGGTCGATTATTTTTAAAATTATACCAAAAAAACGTTTTTCTTAAAAATCAAACTAAAACTGCTGTAACTTTTTTATTTCTTTATAAAAAAATGTAAATTTTGTTTAAATAATATTATTTTCATGAAATCTAATTAGAAATGTAGTTTTAAAATTTTTCGGACGATTACTTTTAAAATTATATCAAAAAAACGTTATTTTTTAGAAATAATGCGTTTTTCTTAAAAATCAAACAAAAACTGCTGTAACTTTTTTATTTCTTTATAAAAAAATGTAAATTTTGTTTAAATAATTTTATTTTCATGAAATCTAAATAGAAATGTAGTTTTAAAATTTTTCGGTCGATTATTTTTAAAATTATACCAAAAAAACGTTTTTCTTAAAAATCACACAAAAACTGCAGAAACTTTTTTATTTCTTTATAAAAAAATGTAAATTTTGTTTAAATAATATTATTTTCATGAAATCTAATTAGAAATGTAGTTTTAAAATTTTTCGGACGATTACTTTTAAAATTATATCAAAAAAACGTTATTTTTTAGAAATAATGCGTTTTTCTTAAAAATCAAACAAAAACTGCTGTAACTTTTTTATTTCTTTATAAAAAAATGTAAATTTTGTTTAAATAATTTTATTTTCATGAAATCTAATTAGAAATGTAGTTTTAAAATTTTTCGGTCGATTATTTTTAAAATTATACCAAAAAAACGTTTTTCTTAAAAATCAAACTAAAACTGCTGTAACTTTTTTATTTCTTTATAAAAAAATGTAAATTTTGTTTAAATAATATTATTTTCATGAAATCTAATTAGAAATGTAGTTTTAAAATTTTT
Organism: Stenus bimaculatus; assembly: GCA_963971135.1. Taxonomy (NCBI): domain Eukaryota; kingdom Metazoa; phylum Arthropoda; class Insecta; order Coleoptera; family Staphylinidae; genus Stenus; species Stenus bimaculatus. The sequence continues at coordinate 4,104 of CAXARA010000677.1, read as the reverse complement.
CGGACGATTACTTTTAAAATTATATCAACAAAACGTTATTTTTTAGAAATAATGCGATTTTCTTAAAAATCAAACAAAAACTGCTGTAACTTTTTTATTTCTTTATAAAAAAATGTAAATTTTGTTTAAATAATTTTATTTTCATGAAATCTAATTAGAAATGTAGTTTTAAAATTTTTCGGTCGATTATTTTTAAAATTATACCAAAAAAACGTTTTTCTTAAAAATCAAACTAAAACTGCTGTAACTTTTTTATTTCTTTATAAAAAAATGTAAATTTTGTTTAAATAATATTATTTTCATGAAATCTAATTAGAAATGTAGTTTTAAAATTTTTCGGACGATTACTTTTAAAATTATATCAAAAAAACGTTATTTTTTAGAAATAATGCGTTTTTCTTAAAAATCAAACAAAAACTGCTGTAACTTTTTTATTTCTTTATAAAAAAATGTAAATTTTGTTTAAATAATTTTATTTTCATGAAATCTAATTAGAAATGTAGTTTTAAAATTTTTCGGTCGATTATTTTTAAAATTATACCAAAAAAACGTTTTTCTTAAAAATCAAACTAAAACTGCTGTAACTTTTTTATTTCTTTATAAAAAATTGTAAATTTTGTTTAAATAATATTATTTTCATGAAATCTAATTAGAAATGTAGTTTTAAAATTTTTCGGACGATTACTTTTAAAATTATATCAAAAAAACGTTATTTTTTAGAAATAATGCGTTTTTCTTAAAAATCAAACAAAAACTGCTGTAACTTTTTTATTTCTTTATAAAAAAATGTAAATTTTGTTTAAATAATTTTATTTTCATGAAATCTAATTAGAAATGTAGTTTTAAAATTTTTCGGTCGATTATTTTTAAAATTATACCAAAAAAACGTTTTTCTTAAAAATCAAACTAAAACTGCTATAACTTTTTTATTTCTTTATAAAAAAATGTAAATTTTGTTTAAATAATATTATTTTCATGAAATCTAATTAGAAATGTAGTTTTAAAATTTTTCGGACGATTACTTTTAAAATTATATCAAAAAAACGTTATTTTTTAGAAATAATGCGTTTTTCTTAAAAATCAAACAAAAACTGCTGTAACTTTTTTATTTCTTTATAAAAAAATGTAAATTTTGTTTAAATAATTTTATTTTCATGAAATCTAATTAGAAATGTAGTTTTAAAATTTTTCGGTCGATTATTTTTAAAATTATACCAAAAAAACGTTTTTCTTAAAAATCACACAAAAACTGCAGAAACTTTTTTATTTCTTTATAAAAAAATGTAAATTTTGTTTAAATAATTTTATTTTCATGAAATCTAATTAGAAATGTAGTTTTAAAATTTTTCGGACGATTACTTTTAAAATTATATCAAAAAAACGTTATTTTTTAGAAATAATGCGTTTTTCTTAAAAATCAAACAAAAACTGCTGTAACTTTTTTATTTCTTTATAAAAAAATGTAAATTTTGTTTAAATAATTTTATTTTCATGAAATCTAATTAGAAATGTAGTTTTAAAATTTTTCGGTCGATTATTTTTAAAATTATACCAAAAAAACGTTTTTCTTAAAAATCACACAAAAACTGCAGAAACTTTTTTATTTCTTTATAAAAAAATGTAAATTTTGTTTAAATAATATTATTTTCATGAAATCTAATTAGAAATGTAGTTTTAAAATTTTTCGGACGATTACTTTTAAAATTATATCAAAAAAACGTTATTTTTTAGAAATAATGCGTTTTTCTTAAAAATCAAACAAAAACTGCTGTAACTTTTTTATTTCTTTATAAAAAAATGTAAATTTTGTTTAAATAATTTTATTTTCATGAAATCTAATTAGAAATGTAGTTTTAAAATTTTTCGGTCGATTATTTTTAAAATTATACCAAAAAAACGTTTTTCTTAAAAATCAAACTAAAACTGCTGTAACTTTTTTATTTCTTTATAAAAAAATGTAAATTTTGTTTAAATAATATTATTTTCATGAAATCTAATTAGAAATGTAGTTTTAAAATTTTTCGGACGATTACTTTTAAAATTATATCAAAAAAACGTTATTTTTTAGAAATAATGCGTTTTTCTTAAAAATCAAACAAAAACTGCTGTAACTTTTTTATTTCTTTATAAAAAAATGTAAATTTTGTTTAAATAATTTTATTTTCATGAAATCTAATTAGAAATGTAGTTTTAAAATTTTTCGGTCGATTATTTTTAAAATTATACCAAAAAAACGTTTTTCTTAAAAATCAAACTAAAACTGCTGTAACTTTTTTATTTCTTTATAAAAAAATGTAAATTTTGTTTAAATAATATTATTTTCATGAAATCTAATTAGAAATGTAGTTTTAAAATTTTTCGGACGATTACTTTTAAAATTATATCAAAAAAACGTTATTTTTTAGAAATAATGCGTTTTTCTTAAAAATCAAACAAAAACTGCTGTAACTTTTTTATTTCTTTATAAAAAAATGTAAATTTTGTTTAAATAATTTTATTTTCATGAAATCTAATTAGAAATGTAGTTTTAAAATTTTTCGGTCGATTATTTTTAAAATTATACCAAAAAAACGTTTTTCTTAAAAATCAAACTAAAACTGCTGTAACTTTTTTATTTCTTTATAAAAAAATGTAAATTTTGTTTAAATAATATTATTTTCATGAAATCTAATTAGAAATGTAGTTTTAAAATTTTTCGGACGATTACTTTTAAAATTATATCAAAAAAACGTTATTTTTTAGAAATAATGCGTTTTTCTTAAAAATCAAACAAAAACTGCTGTAACTTTTTTATTTCTTTATAAAAAAATGTAAATTTTGTTTAAATAATTTTATTTTCATGAAATCTAATTAGAAATGTAGTTTTAAAATTTTTCGGTCGATTATTTTTAAAATTATACCAAAAAAACGTTTTTCTTAAAAATCAAACTAAAACTGCTGTAACTTTTTTATTTCTTTATAAAAAAATGTAAATTTTGTTTAAATAATATTATTTTCATGAAATCTAATTAGAAATGTAGTTTTAAAATTTTTCGGACGATTACTTTTAAAATTATATCAAAAAAACGTTATTTTTTAGAAATAATGCGTTTTTCTTAAAAATCAAACAAAAACTGCTGTAACTTTTTTATTTCTTTATAAAAAAATGTAAATTTTGTTTAAATAATTTTATTTTCATGAAATCTAATTAGAAATGTAGTTTTAAAATTTTTCGGTCGATTATTTTTAAAATTATACCAAAAAAACATTTTTCTTAAAAATCACACAAAAACTGCAGAAACTTTTTTATTTCTTTATAAAAAAATGTAAATTTTAATTAAATAATTTTATTTTCATGAAATCTAATTAGAAATGTAGTTTTAAAATTTTTCGGACGATTACTTTTAAAATTATATCAAAAAAACGTTATTTTTTAGAAATAATGCGTTTTTCTTAAAAATCAAACAAAAACTGCTGTAACTTTTTTATTTCTTTATAAAAAAATGTAAATTTTGTTTAAATAATTTTATTTTCATGAAATCTAATTAGAAATGTAGTTTTAAAATTTTTCGGTCGATTATTTTTAAAATTATACCAAAAAAACGTTTTTCTTAAAAATCAAACTAAAACTGCTATAACTTTTTTATTTCTTTATAAAAAAATGTAAATTTTGTTTAAATAATATTATTTTCATGAAATCTAATTAGAAATGTAGTTTTAAAATTTTTCGGACGATTACTTTTAAAATTATATCAAAAAAACGTTATTTTTTAGAAATAATGCGTTTTTCTTAAAAATCAAACAAAAACTGCTGTAACTTTTTTATTTCTTTATAAAAAAATGTAAATTTTGTTTAAATAATTTTATTTTCATGAAATCTAATTAGAAATGTAGTTTTAAAATTTTTCGGTCGATTATTTTTAAAATTATACCAAAAAAACGTTTTTCTTAAAAATCACACAAAAACTGCAGAAACTTTTTTATTTCTTTATAAAAAAATGTAAATTTTGTTTAAATAATTTTATTTTCATGAAATCTAATTAGAAATGTAGTTTTAAAATTTTTCGGACGATTACTTTTAAAATTATATCAAAAAAACGTTATTTTTTAGAAATAATGCGTTTT
>CAXARA010000676.1:0-55502 GCA_963971135.1 Stenus bimaculatus | reverse complement strand
AAACGCATTATTTCTAAAAAATAACGTTTTTTTGATATAATTTTAAAAGTAATCGTCCGAAAAATTTTAAAACTACATTTCTAATTAGATTTCATGAAAATAAAATTATTTAAACAAAATTTACATTTTTTTATAAAGAAATAAAAAAGTTTCTGCAGTTTTTGGGTGATTTTTAAGAAAAACGTTTTTTGGTATAATTTTAAAAATAATCGACCGAAAAATTTTAAAACTACATTTCTAATTAGATTTCATGAAAATAAAATTATTTAAACAAAATTTACATTTTTTTATAAAGAAATAAAAAAGTTACAGCAGTTTTTGTTTGATTTTTAAGAAAAACGCATTATTTCTAAAAATAACGTTTTTTTGATATAATTTTAAAAGTAATCGTCCGAAAAATTTTAAAACTACATTTCTAATTAGATTTCATGAAAATAAAATTATTTAAACAAAATTTACATTTTTTTATAAAGAAATAAAAAAGTTTCTGCAGTTTTTGTGTGATTTTTAAGAAAAACGTTTTTTTGGTATAATTTTAAAAATAATCGACCGAAAAATTTTAAAACTACATTTCTAATTAGATTTCATGAAAATAAAATTATTTAAACAAAATTTACATTTTTTTATAAAGAAATAAAAAAGTTACAGCAGTTTTTGTTTGATTTTTAAGAAAAACGCATTATTTCTAAAAAATAACGTTTTTTTGATATAATTTTAAAAGTAATCGTCCGAAAAATTTTAAAACTACATTTCTAATTAGATTTCATGAAAATAAAATTATTTAAACAAAATTTACATTTTTTTATAAAGAAATAAAAAAGTTTCTGCAGTTTTTGTGTGATTTTTAAGAAAAACGTTTTTTTGGTATAATTTTAAAAATAATCGACCGAAAAATTTTAAAACTACATTTCTAATTAGATTTCATGAAAATAAAATTATTTAAACAAAATTTACATTTTTTTATAAAGAAATAAAAAAGTTACAGCAGTTTTTGTTTGATTTTAAGAAAAACGCATTATTTCTAAAAAATAACGTTTTTTTGATATAATTTTAAAAGTAATCGTCCGAAAAATTTTAAAACTACATTTCTAATTAGATTTCATGAAAATAAAATTATTTAAACAAAATTTACATTTTTTTATAAAGAAATAAAAAAGTTTCTGCAGTTTTTGGGTGATATTTAAGAAAAACGTTTTTTTGGTATAATTTTAAAAATAATCGACCGAAAAATTTTAAAACTACATTTCTAATTAGATTTCATGAAAATAAAATTATTTAAATAAAATTTACATTTTTTTATAAAGAAATAAAAAAGTTACAGCAGTTTTTGTTTGATTTTTAAGAAAAACGCATTATTTCTAAAAATAACGTTTTTTTGATATAATTTTAAAAGTAATCGTCCGAAAAATTTTAAAGCTACATTTCTAATTAGATTTCATGAAAATAATATTATTTAAACAAAATTTACATTTTTTTATAAAGAAATAAAAAAGTTACAGCAGTTTTAGTTTGATTTTTAAGAAAAACGTTTTTTTGGTATAATTTTAAAAATAATCGACCGAAAAATTTTAAAACTACATTTCTAATTAGATTTCATGAAAATAAAATTATTTAAACAAAATTTACATTTTTTTATAAAGAAATAAAAAAGTTACAGCAGTTTTTGTTTGATTTTTAAGAAAAACGCATTATTTCTAAAAAATAACGTTTTTTTGATATAATTTTAAAAGTAATCGTCCGAAAAATTTTAAAACTACATTTCTAATTAGATTTCATGAAAATAAAATTATTTAAACAAAATTTACATTTTTTTATAAAGAAATAAAAAAGTTTCAGCAGTTTTTGTGTGATTTTTAAGAAAAACGTTTTTTTGGTATAATTTTAAAAATAATCGACCGAAAAATTTTAAAACTACATTTTTAATTAGATTTCATGAAAATAAAATTATTTAAACAAAATTTACATTTTTTTATAAAGAAATAAAAAAGTTACAGCAGTTTTTGTTTGATTTTTAAGAAAAACGCATTATTTCTAAAAAATAACGTTTTTTTGATATAATTTTAAAAGTAATCGTCCGAAAAATTTTAAAACTACATTTCTAATTAGATTTCATGAAAATAAAATTATTTAAACAAAATTTACATTTTTTTATAAAGAAATAAAAAAGTTTCTGCAGTTTTTGTGTGATTTTTAAGAAAAACGTTTTTTTGGTATAATTTTAAAAATAATCGACCGAAAAATTTTAAAACTACATTTCTAATTAGATTTCATGAAAATAAAATTATTTAAACAACATTTACATTTTTTTATAAAGAAATAAAAAAGTTACAGCAGTTTTTGTTTGATTTTAAGAAAAACGCATTATTTCTAAAAAATAACGTTTTTTTGATATAATTTTAAAAGTAATCGTCCGAAAAATTTTAAAACTACATTTCTAATTAGATTTCATGAAAATAAAATTATTTAAACAAAATTTACATTTTTTTATAAAGAAATAAAAAAGTTTCTGCAGTTTTTGTGTGAGTTTTAAGAAAAACGTTTTTTTGGTATAATTTTAAAAATAATCGACCGAAAAATTTTAAAACTACATTTCTAATTAGATTTCATGAAAATAAAATTATTTAAACAAAATTTACATTTTTTTATAAAGAAATAAAAAAGTTACAGCAGTTTTTGTTTGATTTTTAAGAAAAACGCATTATTTCTAAAAAATATCGTTTTTTTGATATAATTTTAAAAGTAATCGTCCGAAAAATTTTAAAACTACATTTCTAATTAGATTTCATGAAAATAAAATTATTTAAACAAAATTTACATTTTTTTATAAAGAAATAAAAAAGTTTCTGCAGTTTTTGGGTGATTTTTAAGAAAAACGTTTTTTTGGTATAATTTTAAAAATAATCGACCGAAAAATTTTAAAACTACATTTCTAATTAGATTTCATGAAAATAAAATTATTTAAACAAAATTTACATTTTTTTATAAAGAAATAAAAAAGTTACAGCAGTTTTTGTTTGATTTTTAAGAAAAACGCATTATTTCTAAAAAATAACGTTTTTTTGATATAATTTTAAAAGTAATCGTCCGAAAAATTTTAAAACTACATTTCTAATTAGATTTCATGAAAATAATATTATTTAAACAAAATTTACATTTTTTTATAAAGAAATAAAAAAGTTACAGCAGTTTTAGTTTGATTTTTAAGAAAAACGTTTTTTTGGTATAATTTTAAAAATAATCGACCGAAAAATTTTAAAACTACATTTCTAATTAGATTTCATGAAAATAAAATTATTTAAACAAAATTTACATTTTTTTATAAAGAAATAAAAAAGTTACAGCAGTTTTTGTTTGATTTTTAAGAAAAACGCATTATTTCTAAAAAATAACGTTTTTTTGATATAATTTTAAAAGTAATCGTCCGAAAAATTTTAAAACTACATTTCTAATTAGATTTCATGAAAATAAAATTATTTAAACAAAATTTACATTTTTTTATAAAGAAATAAAAAAGTTTCTGCAGTTTTTGTGTGATTTTTAAGAAAAACGTTTTTTTGGTATAATTTTAAAAATAATCGACCGAAAAATTTTAAAACTACATTTCTAATTAGATTTCATGAAAATAAAATTATTTAAACAAAATTTACATTTTTTTATAAAGAAATAAAAAAGTTACAGCAGTTTTTGTTTGATTTTTAAGAAAAACGCATTATTTCTAAAAAATAACGTTTTTTTGATATAATTTTAAAAGTAATCGTCCGAAAAATTTTAAAACTACATTTCTAATTAGATTTCATGAAAATAAAATTATTTAAACAAAATTTACATTTTTTTATAAAGAAATAAAAAAGTTTCTGCAGTTTTTGGGTGATTTTTAAGAAAAACGTTTTTTTGGTATAATTTTAAAAATAATCGACCGAAAAATTTTAAAACTACATTTCTAATTAGATTTCATGAAAATAAAATTATTTAAACAAAATTTACATTTTTTTATAAAGAAATAAAAAAGTTACAGCAGTTTTTGTTTGATTTTTAAGAAAAACGCATTATTTCTAAAAAATAACGTTTTTTTGATATAATTTTAAAAGTAATCGTCCGAAAAATTTTAAAACTACATTTCTAATTAGATTTCATGAAAATAAAATTATTTAAACAAAATTTACATTTTTTTATAAAGAAATAAAAAAGTTTCTGCAGTTTTTGTGTGATTTTTAAGAAAAACGTTTTTTTGGTATAATTTTAAAAATAATCGACCGAAAAATTTTAAAACTACATTTCTAATTAGATTTCATGAAAATAAAATTATTTAAACAAAATTTACATTTTTTTATAAAGAAATAAAAAAGTTACAGCAGTTTTTGTTTGATTTTTAAGAAAAACGCATTATTTCTAAAAAATAACGTTTTTTTGATATAATTTTAAAAGTAATCGTCCGAAAAATTTTAAAACTACATTTCTAATTAGATTTCATGAAAATAAAATTATTTAAACAAAATTTACATTTTTTTATAAAGAAATAAAAAAGTTTCTGCAGTTTTTGTGTGATTTTTAAGAAAAAGGTTTTTTTGGTATAATTTTAAAAATAATCGACCGAAAAATTTTAAAACTACATTTCTAATTAGATTTTATGAAAATAAAATTATTTAAACAAAATTTACATTTTTTTATAAAGAAATAAAAAAGTTACAGCAGTTTTTGTTTGATTTTTAAGAAAAACGCATTATTTCTAAAAAATAACGTTTTTTTGATATAATTTTAAAAGTAATCGTCCGAAAAATTTTAAAACTACATTTCTAATTAGATTTCATGAAAATAAAATTATTTAAACAAAATTTACATTTTTTTATAAAGAAATAAAAAAGTTTCTGCAGTTTTTGGGTGATTTTTAAGAAAAACGTTTTTTTGGTATAATTTTAAAAATAATCGACCGAAAAATTTTAAAACTACATTTCTAATTAGATTTCATGAAAATAAAATTATTTAAACAAAATTTACATTTTTTTATAAAGAAATAAAAAAGTTACAGCAGTTTTTGTTTGATTTTTAAGAAAAACGCATTATTTCTAAAAAATAACGTTTTTTTGATATAATTTTAAAAGTAATCGTCCGAAAAATTTTAAAACTACATTTCTAATTAGATTTCATGAAAATAAAATTATTTAAACAAAATTTACATTTTTTTATAAAGAAATAAAAAAGTTTCTGCAGTTTTTGGGTGATTTTTAAGAAAAACGTTTTTTTGGTAAAATTTTAAAAATAATCGACCGAAAAATTTTAAAACTACATTTCTAATTAGATTTCATGAAAATAAAATTATTTAAACAAAATTTACATTTTTTTATAAAGAAATAAAAAAGTTACAGCAGTTTTTGTTTGATTTTTAAGAAAAACGCATTATTTCTAAAAAATAACGTTTTTTTGATATAATTTTAAAAGTAATCGTCCGAAAAATTTTAAAACTACATTTCTAATTAGATTTCATGAAAATAAAATTATTTAAACAAAATTTACATTTTTTTATAAAGAAATAAAAAAGTTTCTGCAGTTTTTGTGTGATTTTTAAGAAAAACGTTTTTTTGGTATAATTTTAAAAATAATCGACCGAAAAATTTTAAAACTACATTTCTAATTAGATTTCATGAAAATAAAATTATTTAAACAAAATTTACATTTTTTTATAAAGAAATAAAAAAGTTACAGCAGTTTTTGTTTGATTTTTAAGAAAAACGCATTATTTCTAAAAAATAACGTTTTTTTGATATAATTTTAAAAGTAATCGTCCGAAAAATTTTAAAACTACATTTCTAATTAGATTTCATGAAAATAAAATTATTTAAACAAAATTTACATTTTTTTATAAAGAAATAAAAAAGTTTCTGCAGTTTTTGTGTGATTTTTAAGAAAAACGTTTTTTTGGTATAATTTTAAAAATAATCGACCGAAAAATTTTAAAACTACATTTCTAATTAGATTTCATGAAAATAAAATTATTTAAATAAAATTTACATTTTTTTATAAAGAAATAAAAAAGTTACAGCAGTTTTTGTTTGATTTTTAAGAAAAACGCATTATTTCTAAAAAATAACGTTTTTTTGATATAATTTTAAAAGTAATCGTCCGAAAAAGTTTAAAACTACATTTCTAATTAGATTTCATGAAAATAATATTATTTAAACAAAATTTACATTTTTTTATAAAGAAATAAAAAAGTTTCTGCAGTTTTTGGGTGATTTTTAAGAAAAACGTTTTTTTGGTATAATTTTAAAAATAATCGACCGAAAAATTTTAAAACTACATTTCTAATTAGATTTCATGAAAATAAAATTATTTAAACAAAATTCACATTTTTTTATAAAGAAATAAAAAAGTTACAGCAGTTTTTGTTTGATTTTTAAGAAAAACGCATTATTTCTAAAAAATAACGTTTTTTTGATATAATTTTAAAAGTAATCGTCCGAAAAATTTTAAAACTACATTTCTAATTAGATTTCATGAAAATAAAATTATTTAAACAAAATTTACATTTTTTTATAAAGAAATAAAAAAGTTTCTGCAGTTTTTGTGTGATTTTTAAGAAAAACGTTTTTTTGGTATAATTTTAAAAATAATCGACCGAAAAATTTTAAAACTACATTTCTAATTAGATTTCATGAAAATAAAATTATTTAAACAAAATTTACATTTTTTTATAAAGAAATAAAAAAGTTACAGCAGTTTTTGTTTGATTTTTAAGAAAAACGCATTATTTCTAAAAAATAACGTTTTTTTGATATAATTTTAAAAGTAATCGTCCGAAAAATTTTAAAACTACATTTCTAATTAGATTTCATGAAAATAAAATTATTTAAACAAAATTTACATTTTTTTATAAAGAAATAAAAAAGTTTCTGCAGTTTTTGTGTGATTTTTAAGAAAAACGTTTTTTTGGTATAATTTTAAAAATAATCGACCGAAAAATTTTAAAACTACATTTCTAATTAGATTTTATGAAAATAAAATTATTTAAACAAAATTTACATTTTTTTATAAAGAAATAAAAAAGTTACAGCAGTTTTTGTTTGATTTTTAAGAAAAACGCATTATTTCTAAAAAATAACGTTTTTTTGATATAATTTTAAAAGTAATCGTCCGAAAAATTTTAAAACTACATTTCTAATTAGATTTCATGAAAATAAAATTATTTAAACAAAATTTACATTTTTTTATAAAGAAATAAAAAAGTTTCTGCAGTTTTTGGGTGATTTTTAAGAAAAACGTTTTTTTGGTATAATTTTAAAAATAATCGACCGAAAAATTTTAAAACTACATTTCTAATTAGATTTCATGAAAATAAAATTATTTAAACAAAATTTACATTTTTTTATAAAGAAATAAAAAAGTTACAGCAGTTTTTGTTTGATTTTTAAGAAAAACGCATTATTTCTAAAAAATAACGTTTTTTTGATATAATTTTAAAAGTAATCGTCCGAAAAATTTTAAAACTACATTTCTAATTAGATTTCATGAAAATAATATTATTTAAACAAAATTTACATTTTTTTATAAAGAAATAAAAAAGTTACAGCAGTTTTAGCTTGATTTTTAAGAAAAACGTTTTTTTGGTATAATTTTAAAAATAATCGACCGAAAAATTTTAAAACTACATTTCTAATTAGATTTCATGAAAATAAAATTATTTAAACAAAATTTACATTTTTTTATAAAGAAATAAAAAAGTTACAGCAGTTTTTGTTTGATTTTTAAGAAAAACGCATTATTTCTAAAAAATAACGTTTTTTTGATATAATTTTAAAAGTAATCGTCCGAAAAATTTTAAAACTACATTTCTAATTAGATTTCATGAAAATAAAATTATTTAAACAAAATTTACATTTTTTTATAAAGAAATAAAAAAGTTTCTGCAGTTTTTGGGTGATTTTTAAGAAAAACGTTTTTTTGGTATAATTTTAAAAATAATCGACCGAAAAATTTTAAAACTACATTTCTAATTAGATTTCATGAAAATAAAATTATTTAAACAAAATTTACATTTTTTTATAAAGAAATAAAAAAGTTACAGCAGTTTTTGTTTGATTTTTAAGAAAAACGCATTATTTCTAAAAAATAACGTTTTTTTGATATAATTTTAAAAGTAATCGTCCGAAAAATTTTAAAACTACATTTCTAATTGAAAATAAAATTATTTAAACAAAATTTACATTTTTTTATAAAGAAATAAAAAAGTTACAGCAGTTTTTGTTTGATTTTTAAGAAAAACGCATTATTTCTAAAAAATAACGTTTTTTTGATATAATTTTAAAAGTAATCGTCCGAAAAATTTTAAAACTACATTTCTAATTAGATTTCATGAAAATAAAATTATTTAAACAAAATTTACATTTTTTTATAAAGAAATAAAAAAGTTTCTGCAGTTTTTGGGTGATTTTTAAGAAAAACGTTTTTTGGTATAATTTTAAAAATAATCGACCGAAAAATTTTAAAACTACATTTCTAATTAGATTTCATGAAAATAAAATTATTTTTTTTTTATAAAGAAATAAAAAAGTTACAGCAGTTTTTGTTTGATTTTTAAGAAAAACGCATTATTTCTAAAAAATAACGTTTTTTTGATATAATTTTAAAAGCAATCGTCCGAAAAATTTTAAAACTACATTTCTAATTAGATTTCATGAAAATAAAATTATTTAAACAAAATTTACATTTTTTTATAAAGAAATAAAAAAGTTTCAGCAGTTTTTGTGTGATTTTTAAGAAAAACGTTTTTTTGGTATAATTTTAAAAATAATCGACCGAAAAATTTTAAAACTACATTTCTAATTAGATTTCATGAAAATAAAATTATTTAAACAAAATTTACATTTTTTTATAAAGAAATAAAAAAGTTACAGCAGTTTTTGTTTGATTTTTAAGAAAAACGCATTATTTCTAAAAAATAACGTTTTTTTGATATAATTTTAAAAGTAATCGTCCGAAAAATTTTAAAACTACATTTCTAATTAGATTTCATGAAAATAAAATTATTTAAACAAAATTTACATTTTTTTATAAAGAAATAAAAAAGTTTCTGCAGTTTTTGTGTGATTTTTAAGAAAAACGTTTTTTTGGTATAATTTTAAAAATAATCGACCGAAAAATTTTAAAACTACATTTCTAATTAGATTTCATGAAAATAAAATTATTTAAACAAAATTTACATTTTTTTATAAAGAAATAAAAAAGTTACAGCAGTTTTTGTTTGATTTTTAAGAAAAACGCATTATTTCTAAAAAATAACGTTTTTTTGATATAATTTTAAAAGTAATCGTCCGAAAAATTTTAAAACTACATTTCTAATTAGATTTCATGAAAATAAAATTATTTAAACAAAATTTACATTTTTTTATAAAGAAATAAAAAGTTTCTGCAGTTTTTGGGTGATTTTTAAGAAAAACGTTTTTTTGGTATAATTTTAAAAATAATCGACCGAAAAATTTTAAAACTACATTTCTAATTAGATTTCATGAAAATAAAATTATTTAAACAAAATTTACATTTTTTTATAAAGAAATAAAAAAGTTACAGCAGTTTTTGTTTGATTTTTAAGAAAAACGCATTATTTCTAAAAAATAACGTTTTTTTGATATAATTTTAAAAGTAATCGTCCGAAAAAATTTAAAACTACATTTCTAATTAGATTTCATGAAAATAATATTATTTAAACAAAATTTACATTTTTTTATAAAGAAATAAAAAAGTTACAGCAGTTTTAGTTTGATTTTTAAGAAAAACGTTTTTTTTGGTATAATTTTAAAAATAATCGACCGAAAAATTTTAAAACTACATTTCTAATTAGATTTCATGAAAATAAAATTATTTAAACAAAATTTACATTTTTTTATAAAGAAATAAAAAAGTTACAGCAGTTTTTGTTTGATTTTTAAGAAAAACGCATTATTTCTAAAAAATAACGTTTTTTTTGATATAATTTTAAAAGTAATCGTCCGAAAAATTTTAAAACTACATTTCTAATTAGATTTCATGAAAATAAAATTATTTAAACAAAATTTACATTTTTTTATAAAGAAATAAAAAAGTTTCTGCAGTTTTTGTGTGATTTTTAAGAAAAACGTTTTTTTGGTATAATTTTAAAAATAATCGACCGAAAAATTTTAAAACTACATTTCTAATTAGAGTTCATGAAAATAAAATTATTTAAACAAAATTTACATTTTTTTATAAAGAAATAAAAAAGTTACAGCAGTTTTTGTTTGATTTTTAAGAAAAACGCATTATTTCTAAAAAATAACGTTTTTTTGATATAATTTTAAAAGTAATCGTCCGAAAAATTTTAAAACTACATTTCTAATTAGATTTCATGAAAATAAAATTATTTAAACAAAATTTACATTTCTTATAAAGAAATAAAAAAGTTTCTGCAGTTTTTGGGTGATTTTTAAGAAAAACGTTTTTTTTGGTATAATTTTAAAAATAATCGACCGAAAAATTTTAAAACTACATTTCTAATTAGATTTCATGAAAATAAAATTATTTAAACAAAATTTACATTTTTTTATAAAGAAATAAAAAAGTTACAGCAGTTTTTGTTTGATTTTTAAGAAAAACGCATTATTTCTAAAAAATAACGTTTTTTTGATATAATTTTAAAAGTAATCGTCCGAAAAAATTTAAAACTACATTTCTAATTAGATTTCATGAAAATAATATTATTTAAACAAAATTTACATTTTTTTATAAAGAAATGAAAAAGTTACAGCAGTTTTAGTTTGATTTTTAAGAAAAACGTTTTTTTTGGTATAATTTTAAAAATAATCGACCGAAAAATTTTAAAACTACATTTCTAATTAGATTTCATGAAAATAAAATTATTTAAACAAAATTTACATTTTTTTTTATAAAGAAATAAAAAAGTTACAGCAGTTTTTGTTTGATTTTTAAGAAAAACGCATTATTTCTAAAAAATAACGTTTTTTTGATATAATTTTAAAAGTAATCGTCCGAAAAATTTTAAAACTACATTTCTAATTAGATTTCATGAAAATAAAATTATTTAAACAAAATTTACATTTTTTTATAAAGAAATAAAAAAGTTACAGCAGTTTTTGTTTGATTTTTAAGAAAAACGCATTATTTCTAAAAAATAACGTTTTTTTTGATATAATTTTAAAAGTAATCGTCCGAAAAATTTTAAAACTACATTTCTAATTAGATTTCATGAAAATAAAATTATTTAAACAAAATTTACATTTTTTTATAAAGAAATAAAAAAGTTTCTGCAGTTTTTGGGTGATTTTTAAGAAAAACGTTTTTTTGGTATAATTTTAAAAATATTCGACCGAAAAATTTTAAAACTACATTTCTAATTAGATTTCATGAAAATAAAATTATTTAAACAAAATTTACATTTTTTTATAAAGAAATAAAAAAGTTACAGCAGTTTTTGTTTGATTTTTAAGAAAAACGCATTATTTCTAAAAAATAACGTTTTTTTGATATAATTTTAAAAGTAATCGTCCGAAAAATTTTAAAACTACATTTCTAATTAGATTTCATGAAAATAAAATTATTTAAACAAAATTTACATTTTTTTATAAAGAAATAAAAAAGTTTCTGCAGTTTTTGTGTGATTTTTAAGAAAAACGTTTTTTTTGGTATAATTTTAAAAATAATCGACCGAAAAATTTTAAAACTACATTTTTAATTAGATTTCATGAAAATAAAATTATTTAAATAAAATTTACATTTTTTTATAAAGAAATAAAAAAGTTACAGCAGTTTTTGTTTGATTTTTAAGAAAAACGCATTATTTCTAAAAAATAACGTTTTTTTGATATAATTTTAAAAGTAATCGTCCGAAAAATTTTAAACTACATTTCTAATTAGATTTCATGAAAATAAAATTATTTAAACAAAATTTACATTTTTTTATAAAGAAATAAAAAAGTTTCTGCAGTTTTTGTGTGATTTTTAAGAAAAACGTTTTTTTGGTATAATTTTAAAAATAATCGACCGAAAAATTTTAAAACTACATTTCTAATTAGATTTCATGAAAATAAAATTATTTAAACAAAATTTACATTTTTTTATAAAGAAATAAAAAAGTTACAGCAGTTTTTGTTTGATTTTAAGAAAAACGCATTATTTCTAAAAAATAACGTTTTTTTGATATAATTTTAAAAGTAATCGTCCGAAAAATTTTAAAACTACATTTCTAATTAGATTTCATGAAAATAAAATTATTTAAACAAAATTTACATTTTTTTATAAAGAAATAAAAAAGTTTCTGCAGTTTTTGGGTGATTTTTAAGAAAAACGTTTTTTAGGTATAATTTTAAAAATAATCGACCGAAAAATTTTAAAACTACATTTCTAATTAGATTTCATGAAAATAAAATTATTTAAACAAAATTTACATTTTTTATAAAGAAATAAAAAAGTTACAGCAGTTTTTGTTTGATTTTTAAGAAAAACGCATTATTTCTAAAAAATAACGTTTTTTTGATATAATTTTAAAAGTAATCGTCCGAAAAATTTTAAAACTACATTTCTAATTAGATTTCATGAAAATAATATTATTTAAACAAAATTTTCATTTTTTTATAAAGAAATAAAAAAGTTACAGCAGTTTTAGTTTGATTTTTAAGAAAAACGTTTTTTTGGTATAATTTTAAAAATAATCGACCGAAAAATTTTAAAACTACATTTCTAATTAGATTTCATGAAAATAAAATTATTTAAACAAAATTTACATTTTTTTATAAAGAAATAAAAAAGTTACAGCAGTTTTTGTTTGATTTTTAAGAAAAACGCATTATTTCTAAAAAATAACGTTTTTTTGATATAATTTTAAAAGTAATATTCCGAAAAAATTTAAAACTACATTTCTAATTAGATTTCATGAAAATAAAATTATTTAAACAAAATTTACATTTTTTTATAAAGAAATAAAAAAGTTTCTGCAGTTTTTGGGTGATTTTTAAGAAAAACGTTTTTTTGGTATAATTTTAAAAATAATCGACCGAAAAATTTTAAAACTACATTTCTAATTAGATTTCATGAAAATAAAATTATTTAAACAAAATTTACATTTTTTTATAAAGAAATAAAAAAGTTACAGCAGTTTTTGTTTGATTTTTAAGAAAAACGCATTATTTCTAAAAAATAACGTTTTTTTGATATAATTTTAAAAGTAATCGTCCGAAAAATTTTAAAACTACATTTCTAATTAGATTTCATGAAAATAAAATTATTTAAACAAAATTTACATTTTTTTATAAAGAAATAAAAAAGTTTCTGCAGTTTTTGTGTGATTTTTAAGAAAAACGTTTTTTTGGTATAATTTTAAAAATAATCGACCGAAAAATTTTAAAACTACATTTCTAATTAGATTTCATGAAAATAAAATTATTTAAACAAAATTTACATTTTTTTATAAAGAAATAAAAAAGTTACAGCAGTTTTTGTTTGATTTTTAAGAAAAACGCATTATTTCTAAAAAATAACGTTTTTTTGATATAATTTTAAAAGTAATCGTCCGAAAAATTTTAAAACTACATTTCTAATTAGATTTCATGAAAATAAAATTATTTAAACAAAATTTACATTTTTTTATAAAGAAATAAAAAAGTTTCTGCAGTTTTTGGGTGATTTTTAAGAAAAACGTTTTTTTTGGTATAATTTTAAAAATAATCGACCGAAAAATTTTAAAACTACATTTCTAATTAGATTTCATGAAAATAAAATTATTTAAACAAAATTTACATTTTTTTATAAAGAAATAAAAAAGTTACAGCAGTTTTTGTTTGATTTTTAAGAAAAACGCATTATTTCTAAAAAATAACGTTTTTTTGATATAATTTTAAAAGTAATCGTCCGAAAAAATTTAAAACTACATTTCTAATTAGATTTCATGAAAATAATATTATTTAAACAAAATTTACATTTTTTTATAAAGAAATAAAAAAGTTACAGCAGTTTTAGTTTGATTTTTAAGAAAAACGTTTTTTTGGTATAATTTTAAAAATAATCGACCGAAAAATTTTAAAACTACATTTCTAATTAGATTTCATGAAAATAAAATTATTTAAACAAAATTTACATTTTTTTATAAAGAAATAAAAAAGTTACAGCAGTTTTTGTTTGATTTTTAAGAAAAACGCATTATTTCTAAAAAATAACGTTTTTTTGATATAATTTTAAAAGTAATCGTCCGAAAAATTTTAGAACTACATTTCTAATTAGATTTCATGAAAATAAAATTATTTAAACAAAATTTACATTTTTTTATAAAGAAATAAAAAAGTTACAGCAGTTTTTGTTTGATTTTTAAGAAAAACGCATTATTTCTAAAAAATAACGTTTTTTTGATATAATTTTAAAAGTAATCGTCCGAAAAATTTTAAAACTACATTTCTAATTAGATTTCATGAAAATAAAATTATTTAAACAAAATTTACATTTTTTTATAAAGAAATAAAAAAGTTTCTGCAGTTTTTGGGTGATTTTTAAGAAAAACGTTTTTTTTGGTATAATTTTAAAAATAATCGACCGAAAAATTTTAAAACTACATTTCTAATTAGATTTCATGAAAATAAAATTATTTAAACAAAATTTACATTTTTTTATAAAGAAATAAAAAAGTTACAGCAGTTTTTGTTTGATTTTTAAGAAAAACGCATTATTTCTAAAAAATAACGTTTTTTTGATATAATTTTAAAAGTAATCGTCCGAAAAATTTTAAAACTACATTTCTAATTAGATTTCATGAAAATAAAATTATTTAAACAAAATTTACATTTTTTTATAAAGAAATAAAAAAGTTTCTGCAGTTTTTGTGTGATTTTTAAGAAAAACGTTTTTTTGGTATAATTTTAAAAATAATCGACCGAAAAATTTTAAAACTACATTTCTAATTAGATTTCATGAAAATAAAATTATTTAAACAAAATTTACATTTTTTTATAAAGAAATAAAAAAGTTACAGCAGTTTTTGTTTGATTTTTAAGAAAAACGCATTATTTCTAAAAAATAACGTTTTTTTGATATAATTTTAAAAGTAATCGTCCGAAAAATTTTAAAACTACATTTCTAATTAGATTTCATGAAAATAAAATTATTTAAACAAAATTTACATTTTTTTATAAAGAAATAAAAAAGTTTCTGCAGTTTTTGGGTGATTTTTAAGAAAAACGTTTTTTTGGTATAATTTTAAAAATAATCGACCGAAAAATTTTAAAACTACATTTCTAATTAGATTTCATGAAAATAAAATTATTTAAACAAAATTTACATTTTTTTATAAAGAAATAAAAAAGTTACAGCAGTTTTTGTTTGATTTTTAAGAAAAACGCATTATTTCTAAAAAATAACGTTTTTTTGATATAATTTTAAAAGTAATCGTCCGAAAAAATTTAAAACTACATTTCTAATTAGATTTCATGAAAATAATATTATTTAAACAAAATTTACATTTTTTTATAAAGAAATAAAAAAGTTACAGCAGTTTTAGTTTGATTTTTAAGAAAAACGTTTTTTTGGTATAATTTTAAAAATAATCGACCGAAAAATTTTAAAACTACATTTCTAATTAGATTTCATGAAAATAAAATTATTTAAACAAAATTTACATTTTTTTATAAAGAAATAAAAAAGTTACAGCAGTTTTTGTTTGATTTTTAAGAAAAACGCATTATTTCTAAAAAATAACGTTTTTTTGATATAATTTTAAAAGTAATCGTCCGAAAAATTTTAAAACTACATTTCTAATTAGATTTCATGAAAATAAAATTATTTAAACAAAATTTACATTTTTTTATAAAGAAATAAAAAAGTTACAGCAGTTTTTGTTTGATTTTTAAGAAAAACGCATTATTTCTAAAAAATAACGTTTTTTTGATATAATTTTAAAAGTAATCGTCCGAAAAATTTTAAAACTACATTTCTAATTAGATTTCATGAAAATAAAATTATTTAAACAAAATTTACATTTTTTTATAAAGAAATAAAAAAGTTTCTGCAGTTTTTGGGTGATTTTTAAGAAAAACGTTTTTTTGGTATAATTTTAAAAATAATCGACCGAAAAATTTTAAAACTACATTTCTAATTAGATTTCATGAAAATAAAATTATTTAAACAAAATTTACATTTTTTTATAAAGAAATAAAAAAGTTACAGCAGTTTTTGTTTGATTTTTAAGAAAAACGCATTATTTCTAAAAAATAACGTTTTTTTGATATAATTTTAAAAGTAATCGTCCGAAAAATTTTAAAACTACATTTCTAATTAGATTTCATGAAAATAAAATTATTTAAACAAAATTTACATTTTTTTATAAAGAAATAAAAAAGTTTCTGCAGTTTTTGTGTGATTTTTAAGAAAAACGTTTTTTTGGTATAATTTTAAAAATAATCGACCGAAAAATTTTAAAACTACATTTCTAATTAGATTTCATGAAAATAAAATTATTTAAATAAAATTTACATTTTTTTATAAAGAAATAAAAAAGTTACAGCAGTTTTTGTTTGATTTTTAAGAAAAACGCATTATTTCTAAAAAATAACGTTTTTTTGATATAATTTTAAAAGTAATCGTCCGAAAAATTTTAAAACTACATTTCTAATTAGATTTCATGAAAATAAAATTATTTAAACAAAATTTACATTTTTTTATAAAGAAATAAAAAAGTTTCTGCAGTTTTTGTGTGATTTTTAAGAAAAACGTTTTTTTGGTATAATTTTAAAAATAATCGACCGAAAAATTTTAAAACTACATTTCTAATTAGATTTCATGAAAATAAAATTATTTAAACAAAATTTACATTTTTTTATAAAGAAATAAAAAAGTTACAGCAGTTTTTGTTTGATTTTTAAGAAAAACGTTTTTTTGGTATAATTTTAAAAATAATCGACCGAAAAATTTTAAAACTACATTTCTAATTAGATTTCATGAAAATAAAATTATTTAAACAAAATTTACATTTTTTTATAAAGAAATAAAAAAGTTTCTGCAGTTTTTGTGTGATTTTTAAGAAAAACGTTTTTTTGGTATAATTTTAAAAATAATCGACCGAAAAATTTTAAAACTACATTTCTAATTAGATTTCATGAAAATAAAATTATTTAAACAAAATTTACATTTTTTTATAAAGAAATAAAAAAGTTACAGCAGTTTTTGTTTGATTTTTAAGAAAAACGCATTATTTCTAAAAAATAACGTTTTTTTGATATAATTTTAAAAGTAATCGTCCGAAAAATTTTAAAACTACATTTCTAATTAGATTTCATGAAAATAAAATTATTTAAACAAAATTTACATTTTTTTATAAAGAAATAAAAAAGTTACAGCAGTTTTTGTTTGATTTTTAAGAAAAACGCATTATTTCTAAAAAATAACGTTTTTTTGATATAATTTTAAAAGTAATCGTCCGAAAAATTTTAAAACTACATTTCTAATTAGATTTCATGAAAATAAAATTATTTAAACAAAATTTACATTTTTTTATAAAGAAATAAAAAAGTTTCTGCAGTTTTTGGGTGATTTTTAAGAAAAACGTTTTTTTGGTATAATTTTAAAAATAATCGACCGAAAAATTTTAAAACTACATTTCTAATTAGATTTCATGAAAATAAAATTATTTAAACAAAATTTACATTTTTTTATAAAGAAATAAAAAAGTTACAGCAGTTTTTGTTTGATTTTTAAGAAAAACGCATTATTTCTAAAAAATAACGTTTTTTTGATATAATTTTAAAAGTAATCGTCCGAAAAATTTTAAAACTACATTTCTAATTAGATTTCATGAAAATAATATTATTTAAACAAAATTTACATTTTTTTATAAAGAAATAAAAAAGTTACAGCAGTTTTAGTTTGATTTTTAAGAAAAACGTTTTTTTGGTATAATTTTAAAAATAATCGACCGAAAAATTTTAAAACTACATTTCTAATTAGATTTCATGAAAATAAAATTATTTAAACAAAATTTACATTTTTTTATAAAGAAATAAAAAAGTTACAGCAGTTTTTGTTTGATTTTTAAGAAAAACGCATTATTTCTAAAAAATAACGTTTTTTTGATATAATTTTAAAAGTAATCGTCCGAAAAATTTTAAAACTACATTTCTAATTAGATTTCATGAAAATAAAATTATTTAAACAAAATTTACATTTTTTTATAAAGAAATAAAAAAGTTTCTGCAGTTTTTGTGTGATTTTTAAGAAAAACGTTTTTTTGGTATAATTTTAAAAATAATCGACCGAAAAATTTTAAAACTACATTTCTAATTAGATTTCATGAAAATAAAATTATTTAAACAAAATTTACATTTTTTTATAAAGAAATAAAAAAGTTACAGCAGTTTTTGTTTGATTTTTAAGAAAAACGCATTATTTCTAAAAAATAACGTTTTTTTGATATAATTTTAAAAGTAATCGTCCGAAAAATTTTAAAACTACATTTCTAATTAGATTTCATGAAAATAAAATTATTTAAACAAAATTTACATTTTTTTATAAAGAAATAAAAAAGTTTCTGCAGTTTTTGGGTGATTTTTAAGAAAAACGTTTTTTTGGTATAATTTTAAAAATAATCGACCGAAAAATTTTAAAACTACATTTCTAATTATATTTCATGAAAATAAAATTATTTAAACAAAATTTACATTTTTTTATAAAGAAATAAAAAAGTTACAGCAGTTTTTGTTTGATTTTTAAGAAAAACGCATTATTTCTAAAAAATAACGTTTTTTTGATATAATTTTAAAAGTAATCGTCCGAAAAATTTTAAAACTACATTTCTAATTAGATTTCATGAAAATAATATTATTTAAACAAAATTTACATTTTTTTATAAAGAAATAAAAAAGTTACAGCAGTTTTAGTTTGATTTTTAAGAAAAACGTTTTTTTGGTATAATTTTAAAAATAATCGACCGAAAAATTTTAAAACTACATTTCTAATTAGATTTCATGAAAATAAAATTATTTAAACAAAATTTACATTTTTTTATAAAGAAATAAAAAAGTTACAGCAGTTTTTGTTTGATTTTTAAGAAAAACGCATTATTTCTAAAAAATAACGTTTTTTTGATATAATTTTAAAAGTAATCGTCCGAAAAATTTTAAAACTACATTTCTAATTAGATTTCATGAAAATAAAATTATTTAAACAAAATTTACATTTTTTTATAAAGAAATAAAAAAGTTACAGCAGTTTTTGTTTGATTTTTAAGAAAAACGCATTATTTCTAAAAAATAACGTTTTTTTGATATAATTTTAAAAGTAATCGTCCGAAAAATTTTAAAACTACATTTCTAATTAGATTTCATGAAAATAAAATTATTTAAACAAAATTTACATTTTTTTATAAAGAAATAAAAAAGTTTCTGCAGTTTTTGGGTGATTTTTAAGAAAAACGTTTTTTTGGTATAATTTTAAAAATAATCGACCGAAAAATTTTAAAACTACATTTCTAATTAGATTTCATGAAAATAAAATTATTTAAACAAAATTTACATTTTTTTATAAAGAAATAAAAAAGTTACAGCAGTTTTTGTTTGATTTTTAAGAAAAACGCATTATTTCTAAAAAATAACGTTTTTTTGTTATAATTTTAAAAGTAATCGTCCGAAAAATTTTAAAACTACATTTCTAATTAGATTTCATGAAAATAATATTATTTAAACAAAATTTACATTTTTTTATAAAGAAATAAAAAAGTTACAGCAGTTTTAGCTTGATTTTTAAGAAAAACGTTTTTTTGATATAATTTTAAAAGTAATCGTCCGAAAAATTTTAAAACTACATTTCTAATTAGATTTCATTAAAATAAAATTATTTAAACAAAATTTACATTTTTTTATAAAGAAATAAAAAAGTTTCTGCAGTTTTTGGGTGATTTTTAAGAAAAACGTTTTTTTGGTATAATTTTAAAAATAATCGACCGAAAAATTTTAGAACTACATTTCTAATTAGATTTCATGAAAAATAAAATTATTTAAACAAAATTTACATTTTTTTATAAAGAAATAAAAAAGTTACAGCAGTTTTTGTTTGATTTTTAAGAAAAACGCATTATTTCTAAAAAATAACGTTTTTTTGATATAATTTTAAAAGTAATCGTCCGAAAAATTTTAAAACTACATTTCTAATTAGATTTCATGAAAATAAAATTATTTAAACAAAATTTACATTTTTTTATAAAGAAATAAAAAAGTTTCTGCAGTTTTTGTGTGATTTTTAAGAAAAACGTTTTTTTGGTATAATTTTAAAAATAATCGACCGAAAAATTTTAAAACTACATTTCTAATTAGATTTCATGAAAATAAAATTATTTAAACAAAATTTACATTTTTTTATAAAGAAATAAAAAAGTTACAGCAGTTTTTGTTTGATTTTTAAGAAAAACGCATTATTTCTAAAAAATAACGTTTTTTTGATATAATTTTAAAAGTAATCGTCCGAAAAATTTTAAAACTACATTTCTAATTAGATTTCATGAAAATAAAATTATTTAAACAAAATTTACATTTTTTTATAAAGAAATAAAAAAGTTTCTGCAGTTTTTGGGTGATTTTTAAGAAAAACGTTTTTTTGGTATAATTTTAAAAATAATCGACCGAAAAATTTTAAAACTACATTTCTAATTAGATTTCATGAAAATAAAATTATTTAAACAAAATTTACATTTTTTTATAAAGAAATAAAAAAGTTACAGCAGTTTTTGTTTGATTTTAAGAAAAACGCATTATTTCTAAAAAATAACGTTTTTTTGATATAATTTTAAAAGTAATCGTCCGAAAAATTTTAAAACTACATCTCTAATTAGATTTCATGAAAATAAAATTATTTAAACAAAATTTACATTTTTTTATAAAGAAATAAAAAAGTTTCTGCAGTTTTTGTGTGATTTTTAAGAAAAACGTTTTTTTGGTATAATTTTAAAAATAATCGACCGAAAAATTTTAAAACTACATTTCTAATTAGATTTCATGAAAATAAAATTATTTAAACAAAATTTACATTTTTTTATAAAGAAATAAAAAAGTTACAGCAGTTTTTGTTTGATTTTTAAGAAAAACGCATTATTTCTAAAAAATAACGTTTTTTTGATATAATTTTAAAAGTAATCGTCCGAAAAATTTTAAAACTACATTTCTAATTAGATTTCATGAAAATAAAATTATTTAAACAAAATTTACATTTTTTTATAAAGAAATAAAAAAGTTTCTGCAGTTTTTGTGTGATTTTTAAGAAAAACGTTTTTTTGGTATAATTTTAAAAATAATCGACCGAAAAATTTTAAAACTATATTTCTAATTAGATTTCATGAAAATAAAATTATTTAAACAAAATTTACATTTTTTTATAAAGAAATAAAAAAGTTACAGCAGTTTTTGTTTGATTTTTAAGAAAAACGCATTATTTCTAAAAAATAACGTTTTTTTGATATAATTTTAAAAGTAATCGTCCGAAAAATTTTAAAACTACATTTCTAATTAGATTTCATGAAAATAAAATTATTTAAACAAAATTTACATTTTTTTATAAAGAAATAAAAAAGTTTCTGCAGTTTTTGGGTGATTTTTAAGAAAAACGTTTTTTTGGTATAATTTTAAAAATAATCGACCGAAAAATTTTAAAACTACATTTCTAATTAGATTTCATGAAAATAAAATTATTTAAACAAAATTTACATTTTTTTATAAAGAAATAAAAAAGTTACAGCAGTTTTTGTTTGATTTTTAAGAAAAACGCATTATTTCTAAAAAATAACGTTTTTTTGATATAATTTTAAAAGTAATCGTCCGAAAAATTTTAAAACTACATTTCTAATTAGATTTCATGAAAATAAAATTATTTAAACAAAATTTACATTTTTTTATAAAGAAATAAAAAAGTTTCTGCAGTTTTTGTGTGATTTTTAAGAAAAACGTTTTTTTGGTATAATTTTAAAAATAATCGACCGAAAAATTTTAAAACTACATTTCTAATTAGATTTCATGAAAATAAAATTATTTAAACAAAATTTACATTTTTTTATAAAGAAATAAAAAAGTTACAGCAGTTTTTGTTTGATTTTTAAGAAAAACGCATTATTTCTAAAAAATAACGTTTTTTTGATATAATTTTAAAAGTAATCGTCCGAAAAATTTTAAAACTACATTTCTAATTAGATTTCATGAAAATAAAATTATTTAAACAAAATTTACATTTTTTTATAAAGAAATAAAAAAGTTTCTGCAGTTTTTGGGTGATTTTTAAGAAAAACGTTTTTTTGGTATAATTTTAAAAATAATCGACCGAAAAATTTTAAAACTACATTTCTAATTAGATTTCATGAAAATAAAATTATTTAAATAAAATTTACATTTTTTTATAAAGAAATAAAAAAGTTACAGCAGTTTTTGTTTGATTTTTAAGAAAAACGCATTATTTCTAAAAAATAACGTTTTTTTGATATAATTTTAAAAGTAATCGTCCGAAAAATTTTAAAACTACATTTCTAATTAGATTTCATGAAAATAAAATTATTTAAACAAAATTTACATTTTTTTATAAAGAAATAAAAAAGTTTCTGCAGTTTTTGTGTGATTTTTAAGAAAAACGTTTTTTTGGTATAATTTTAAAAATAATCGACCGAAAAATTTTAAAACTACATTTCTAATTAGATTTCATGAAAATAAAATTATTTAAACAAAATTTACATTTTTTTATAAAGAAATAAAAAAGTTACAGCAGTTTTTGTTTGATTTTTAAGAAAAACGCATTATTTCTAAAAAATAACGTTTTTTTGATATAATTTTAAAAGTAATCGTCCGAAAAATTTTAAAACTACATTTCTAATTAGATTTCATGAAAATAAAATTATTTAAACAAAATTTACATTTTTTTATAAAGAAATAAAAGAGTTACAGCAGTTTTTGTTTGATTTTTAAGAAAAACGCATTATTTCTAAAAAATAACGTTTTTTTGATATAATTTTAAAAGTAATCGTCCGAAAAATTTTAAAACTACATTTCTAATTAGATTTCATGAAAATAAAATTATTTAAACAAAATTTACATTTTTTTATAAAGAAATAAAAAAGTTTCTGCAGTTTTTGGGTGATTTTTAAGAAAAACGTTTTTTTGGTATAATTTTAAAAATAATCGACCGAAAAATTTTAAAACTACATTTCTAATTATATTTCATGAAAATAAAATTATTTAAACAAAATTTACATTTTTTTATAAAGAAATAAAAAAGTTACAGCAGTTTTTGTTTGATTTTTAAGAAAAACGCATTATTTCTAAAAAATAACGTTTTTTTGATATAATTTTAAAAGTAATCGTCCGAAAAATTTTAAAACTACATTTCTAATTAGATTTCATGAAAATAATATTATTTAAACAAAATTTACATTTTTTTATAAAGAAATAAAAAAGTTACAGCAGTTTTAGTTTGATTTTTAAGAAAAACGTTTTTTTGGTATAATTTTAAAAATAATCGACCGAAAAATTTTAAAACTACATTTCTAATTAGATTTCATGAAAATAAAATTATTTAAACAAAATTTACATTTTTTTATAAAGAAATAAAAAAGTTACAGCAGTTTTTGTTTGATTTTTAAGAAAAACGCATTATTTCTAAAAAATAACGTTTTTTTGATATAATTTTAAAAGTAATCGTCCGAAAAATTTTAAAACTACATTTCTAATTAGATTTCATGAAAATAAAATTATTTAAACAAAATTTACATTTTTTTATAAAGAAATAAAAAAGTTACAGCAGTTTTTGTTTGATTTTTAAGAAAAACGCATTATTTCTAAAAAATAACGTTTTTTTGATATAATTTTAAAAGTAATCGTCCGAAAAATTTTAAAACTACATTTCTAATTAGATTTCATGAAAATAAAATTATTTAAACAAAATTTACATTTTTTTATAAAGAAATAAAAAAGTTTCTGCAGTTTTTGGGTGATTTTTAAGAAAAACGTTTTTTTGGTATAATTTTAAAAATAATCGACCGAAAAATTTTAAAACTACATTTCTAATTAGATTTCATGAAAATAAAATTATTTAAACAAAATTTACATTTTTTTATAAAGAAATAAAAAAGTTACAGCAGTTTTTGTTTGATTTTTAAGAAAAACGCATTATTTCTAAAAAATAACGTTTTTTTGTTATAATTTTAAAAGTAATCGTCCGAAAAATTTTAAAACTACATTTCTAATTAGATTTCATGAAAATAATATTATTTAAACAAAATTTACATTTTTTTATAAAGAAATAAAAAAGTTACAGCAGTTTTAGCTTGATTTTTAAGAAAAACGTTTTTTTGATATAATTTTAAAAGTAATCGTCCGAAAAATTTTAAAACTACATTTCTAATTAGATTTCATTAAAATAAAATTATTTAAACAAAATTTACATTTTTTTATAAAGAAATAAAAAAGTTTCTGCAGTTTTTGGGTGATTTTTAAGAAAAACGTTTTTTTGGTATAATTTTAAAAATAATCGACCGAAAAATTTTAAAACTACATTTCTAATTAGATTTCATGAAAATAAAATTATTTAAACAAAATTTACATTTTTTTATAAAGAAATAAAAAAGTTACAGCAGTTTTTGTTTGATTTTTAAGAAAAACGCATTATTTCTAAAAAATAACGTTTTTTTGATATAATTTTAAAAGTAATCGTCCGAAAAATTTTAAAACTACATTTCTAATTAGATTTCATGAAAATAAAATTATTTAAACAAAATTTACATTTTTTTATAAAGAAATAAAAAAGTTTCTGCAGTTTTTGTGTGATTTTTAAGAAAAACGTTTTTTTGGTATAATTTTAAAAATAATCGACCGAAAAATTTTAAAACTACATTTCTAATTAGATTTCATGAAAATAAAATTATTTAAACAAAATTTACATTTTTTTATAAAGAAATAAAAAAGTTACAGCAGTTTTTGTTTGATTTTTAAGAAAAACGCATTATTTCTAAAAAATAACGTTTTTTTGATATAATTTTAAAAGTAATCGTCCGAAAAATTTTAAAACTACATTTCTAATTAGATTTCATGAAAATAAAATTATTTAAACAAAATTTACATTTTTTTAAAAAGAAATAAAAAAGTTTCTGCAGTTTTTGGGTGATTTTTAAGAAAAACGTTTTTTTGGTATAATTTTAAAAATAATCGACCGAAAAATTTTAAAACTACATTTCTAATTAGATTTCATGAAAATAAAATTATTTAAACAAAATTTACATTTTTTTATAAAGAAATAAAAAAGTTACAGCAGTTTTTGTTTGATTTTTAAGAAAAACGCATTATTTCTAAAAAATAACGTTTTTTTGATATAATTTTAAAAGTAATCGTCCGAAAAATTTTAAAACTACATTTCTAATTAGATTTCATGAAAATAAAATTATTTAAACAAAATTTACATTTTTTTATAAAGAAATAAAAAAGTTTCTGCAGTTTTTGTGTGATTTTTAAGAAAAACGTTTTTTTGGTATAATTTTAAAAATAATCGACCGAAAAATTTTAAAACTACATTTCTAATTAGATTTCATGAAAATAAAATTATTTAAACAAAATTTACATTTTTTTATAAAGAAATAAAAAAGTTACAGCAGTTTTTGTTTGATTTTTAAGAAAAACGCATTATTTCTAAAAAATAACGTTTTTTTGATATAATTTTAAAAGTAATCGTCCGAAAAATTTTAAAACTACATTTCTAATTAGATTTCATGAAAATAAAATTATTTAAACAAAATTTACATTTTTTTATAAAGAAATAAAAAAGTTTCTGCAGTTTTTGTGTGATTTTTAAGAAAAACGTTTTTTTGGTATAATTTTAAAAATAATCGACCGAAAAATTTTAAAACTACATTTCTAATTAGATTTCATGAAAATAAAATTATTTAAACAAAATTTACATTTTTTTATAAAGAAATAAAAAAGTTACAGCAGTTTTTGTTTGATTTTTAAGAAAAACGCATTATTTCTAAAAAATAACGTTTTTTTGATATAATTTTAAAAGTAATCGTCCGAAAAATTTTAAAACTACATTTCTAATTAGATTTCATGAAAATAAAATTATTTAAACAAAATTTACATTTTTTTATAAAGAAATAAAAAAGTTTCTGCAGTTTTTGGGTGATTTTTAAGAAAAACGTTTTTTTGGTATAATTTTAAAAATAATCGACCGAATAATTTTAAAACTACATTTCTAATTAGATTTCATGAAAATAAAATTATTTAAACAAAATTTACATTTTTTTATAAAGAAATAAAAAAGTTACAGCAGTTTTTGTTTGATTTTTAAGAAAAACGCATTATTTCTAAAAAATAACGTTTTTTTGATATAATTTTAAAAGTAATCGTCCGAAAAATTTTAAAACTACATTTCTAATTAGATTTCATGAAAATAAAATTATTTAAACAAAATTTACATTTTTTTATAAAGAAATAAAAAAGTTTCTGCAGTTTTTGTGTGATTTTTAAGAAAAACGTTTTTTTGGTATAATTTTAAAAATAATCGACCGAAAAATTTTAAAACTACATTTCTAATTAGATTTCATGAAAATAAAATTATTTAAACAAAATTTACATTTTTTTATAAAGAAATAAAAAAGTTACAGCAGTTTTTGTTTGATTTTTAAGAAAAACGCATTATTTCTAAAAAATAACGTTTTTTTGATATAATTTTAAAAGTAATCGTCCGAAAAATTTTAAAACTACATTTCTAATTAGATTTCATGAAAATAAAATTATTTAAACAAAATTTACATTTTTTTATAAAGAAATAAAAAAGTTTCTGCAGTTTTTGGGTGATTTTTAAGAAAAACGTTTTTTTGGTATAATTTTAAAAATAATCGACCGAAAAATTTTAAAACTACATTTCTAATTAGATTTCATGAAAATAAAATTATTTAAATAAAATTTACATTTTTTTATAAAGAAATAAAAAAGTTACAGCAGTTTTTGTTTGATTTTTAAGAAAAACGCATTATTTCTAAAAAATAACG
This sequence comes from Stenus bimaculatus, assembly GCA_963971135.1. Taxonomy (NCBI): domain Eukaryota; kingdom Metazoa; phylum Arthropoda; class Insecta; order Coleoptera; family Staphylinidae; genus Stenus; species Stenus bimaculatus. The sequence goes on along the minus strand of CAXARA010000676.1, from coordinate 28,498 downwards.
TTTTTTTGATATAATTTTAAAAGTAATCGTCCGAAAAATTTTAAAACTACATTTCTAATTAGATTTCATGAAAATAAAATTATTTAAACAAAATTTACATTTTTTTATAAAGAAATAAAAAAGTTTCTGCAGTTTTTGTGTGATTTTTAAGAAAAACGTTTTTTTTGGTATAATTTTAAAAATAATCGACCGAAAAATTTTAAAACTACATTTCTAATTAGATTTCATGAAAATAAAATTATTTAAACAAAATTTACATTTTTTTATAAAGAAATAAAAAAGTTACAGCAGTTTTTGTTTGATTTTTAAGAAAAACGCATTATTTCTAAAAAATAACGTTTTTTTGATATAATTTTAAAAGTAATCGTCCGAAAAATTTTAAAACTACATTTCTAATTAGATTTCATGAAAATAATATTATTTAAACAAAATTTACATTTTTTTATAAAGAAATAAAAAAGTTACAGCAGTTTTAGTTTGATTTTTAAGAAAAACGTTTTTTTGGTATAATTTTAAAAATAATCGACCGAAAAATTTTAAAACTACATTTCTAATTAGATTTCATGAAAATAAAATTATTTAAACAAAATTTACATTTTTTTATAAAGAAATAAAAAAGTTACAGCAGTTTTTGTTTGATTTTTAAGAAAAACCCATTATTTCTAAAAAATAACGTTTTTTTGATATAATTTTAAAAGTAATCGTCCGAAAAATTTTAAAACTACATTTCTAATTAGATTTCATGAAAATAAAATTATTTAAACAAAATTTACATTTTTTTATAAAGAAATAAAAAAGTTTCTGCAGTTTTTGTGTGATTTTTAAGAAAAACGTTTTTTTGGTATAATTTTAAAAATAATCGACCGAAAAATTTTAAAACTACATTTCTAATTAGATTTCATGAAAATAAAATTATTTAAACAAAATTTACATTTTTTTATAAAGAAATAAAAAAGTTACAGCAGTTTTTGTTTGATTTTTAAGAAAAACGCATTATTTCTAAAAAATAACGTTTTTTTGATATAATTTTAAAAGTAATCGTCCGAAAAATTTTAAAACTACATTTCTAATTAGATTTCATGAAAATAAAATTATTTAAACAAAATTTACATTTTTTTATAAAGAAATAAAAAGTTTCTGCAGTTTTTGGGTGATTTTTAAGAAAAACGTTTTTTTGGTATAATTTTAAAAATAATCGACCGAAAAATTTTAAAACTACATTTCTAATTATATTTCATGAAAATAAAATTATTTAAACAAAATTTACATTTTTTTATAAAGAAATAAAAAAGTTACAGCAGTTTTTGTTTGATTTTTAAGAAAAACGCATTATTTCTAAAAAATAACGTTTTTTTGATATAATTTTAAAAGTAATCGTCCGAAAAATTTTAAAACTACATTTCTAATTAGATTTCATGAAAATAATATTATTTAAACAAAATTTACATTTTTTTATAAAGAAATAAAAAAGTTACAGCAGTTTTAGTTTGATTTTTAAGAAAAACGTTTTTTTGGTATAATTTTAAAAATAATCGACCGAAAAATTTTAAAACTACATTTCTAATTAGATTTCATGAAAATAAAATTATTTAAACAAAATTTACATTTTTTTATAAAGAAATAAAAAAGTTACAGCAGTTTTTGTTTGATTTTTAAGAAAAACGCATTATTTCTAAAAAATAACGTTTTTTTGATATAATTTTAAAAGTAATCGTCCGAAAAATTTTAAAACTACATTTCTAATTAGATTTCATGAAAATAATATTATTTAAACAAAATTTACATTTTTTTATAAAGAAATAAAAAAGTTACAGCAGTTTTAGTTTGATTTTTAAGAAAAACGTTTTTTTGATATAATTTTAAAAGTAATCGTCCGAAAAATTTTAAAACTACATTTCTAATTAGATTTCATTAAAATAAAATTATTTAAACAAAATTTACATTTTTTTATAAAGAAATAAAAAAGTTTCTGCAGTTTTTGGGTGATTTTTAAGAAAAACGTTTTTTTGGTATAATTTTAAAAATAATCGACCGAAAAATTTTAAAACTACATTTCTAATTAGATTTCATGAAAATAAAATTATTTAAACAAAATTTACATTTTTTTATAAAGAAATAAAAAAGTTACAGCAGTTTTTGTTTGATTTTTAAGAAAAACGCATTATTTCTAAAAAATAACGTTTTTTTGATATAATTTTAAAAGTAATCGTCCGAAAAATTTTAAAACTACATTTCTAATTAGATTTCATGAAAATAATATTATTTAAACAAAATTTACATTTTTTTATAAAGAAATAAAAAAGTTACAGCAGTTTTAGTTTGATTTTTAAGAAAAACGTTTTTTTGGTATAATTTTAAAAATAATCGACCGAAAAATTTTAAAACTACATTTCTAATTAGATTTCATGAAAATAAAATTATTTAAACAAAATTTACATTTTTTTATAAAGAAATAAAAAAGTTTCTGCAGTTTTTGGGTGATTTTTAAGAAAAACGTTTTTTTGGTATAATTTTAAAAATAATCGACCGAAAAATTTTAAAACTACATTTCTAATTATATTTCATGAAAATAAAATTAAATAAAATTATTTAAACAAAATTTACATTTTTTTATAAAGAAATAAAAAAGTTACAGCAGTTTTGGTTTGATTTTTAAGAAAAACGCATTATTTCTAAAAAATAACGTTTTTTGATATAATTTTAAAAGTAATCGTCCGAAAAATTTTAAAACTACATTTCTAATTAGATTTCATGAAATAATATTATTTAAACAAAATTTACATTTTTTTATAAAGAAATAAAAAAGTTACAGCAGTTTTAGTTTGATTTTTAAGAAAAACGTTTTATTTTTGGTATAATTTTAAAAATAATCGACCGAAAAATTTTAAAACTACATTTCTAATTAGATTTCATGAAAATAAAATTATTTAACAAATTTACATTTTTTTTATAAAGAAATAAAAAAGTTACAGCAGTTTTTGTTTGATTTTTAAGAAAAACGCATTATTTCTAAAAAATAACGTTTTTTTGATATAATTTTAAAAGTAATCGTCCGAAAAATTTTAAAACTACATTTCTAATTAGATTTCATGAAAATAATATTATTTAAACAAAATTTACATTTTTTTATAAAGAAATAAAAAAGTTACAGCAGTTTTAGTTTGATTTTTAAGAAAAACGTTTTTTGATATAATTTTAAAAGTAATCGTCCGAAAAATTTTAAAACTACATTTCTAATTAGATTTCATTAAAATAAATTATTTAAACAAAATTTACATTTTTTTATAAAGAAATAAAAAAGTTTCTGCAGTTTTTGGGTGATTTTTAAGAAAAACGTTTTTTTTTTGGTATAATTTAAAAATAATCGACCGAAAAATTTTAAAACTACATTCTAATTAGATTTCATGAAAATAAAATTATTTAAAACAAAATTTACATTTTTTATAAAGAAATAAAAAAGTTACAGCAGTTTTTGTTTGATTTTAAGAAAAAACGCATTATTCTAAAAAATAACGTTTTTTTGATATAATTTTAAAAGTAATCGTCCGAAAAATTTTAAAACTACATTTCTAATTAGATTTCATGAAAATAATATTATTTAAACAAAATTTACATTTTTTTATAAAGAAATAAAAAAAGTTACAGCAGTTTTAGTTTGATTTTAAGAAAACGTTTTTTTGGTATAATTTTAAAAATAATCGACCGAAAAATTTTAAAACTACATTTCTAATTAGATTTCATGAAAATAAAATTATTAAACAAATTTACATTTTTTTATAAAGAAATAAAAAAGTTACAGCAGTTTTTGTTTGATTTTTAAGAAAACGCATATTTCTAAAAAATACGTTTTTTTGATATAATTTTAAAGTAATCGTCCGAAAAATTTTAAAACTACATTCTAATTAGATTTCATGAAAATAAAATTATTTAAACAAAATTTACATTTTTTTATAAAGAAATAAAAAAGTTTCTGCAGTTTTTGTGTGATTTTTAAGAAAACGTTTTTTTGGTATAATTTAAAAATAATCGACCGAAAAATTTTAAAAACTACATTTCTAATTAGATTTCATGAAAATAAAATTATTTAAACAAAATTTACATTTTTTTATAAAGAAATAAAAAAGTTACAGCAGTTTTTGTTTGATTTTTAAGAAAAACGCATTATTTCTAAAAAATAACGTTTTTTTTGATATAATTTTAAAAGTAATCGTCCGAAAAATTTTAAAACTACATTTCTAATTAGATTTCATGAAAATAAAATTATTTAAACAAAATTTACATTTTTTTATAAAGAAATAAAAAAGTTTCTGCAGTTTTTGGGTGATTTTTAAGAAAAACGTTTTTTGGTATAATTTTAAAAATAATCGACCGAAAAATTTTAAAACTACATTTCTAATTAGATTTCATGAAAATAAAATTATTTAAACAAAATTTACATTTTTTTATAAAGAAATAAAAAAGTTACAGCAGTTTTTGTTTGATTTTTAAGAAAAACGCATTATTTCTAAAAAATAACGTTTTTTTGATATAATTTTAAAAGTAATCGTCCGAAAAATTTTTAAAACTACATTTCTAATTAGATTTCATGAAAATAAAATTATTTAAACAAAATTTACATTTTTTTATAAAGAAATAAAAAAGTTTCTGCAGTTTTTGGGTGATTTTTAAGAAAAACGTTTTTTTTTGGTATAATTTTAAAAATAATCGACCGAAAAATTTTAAAACTACATTTCTAATTAGATTTCATGAAAATAAAATTATTTAAACAAAATTTACATTTTTTTATAAAGAAATAAAAAAGTTACAGCAGTTTTTGTTTGATTTTTAAGAAAAACGCATTATTTCTAAAAAATAACGTTTTTTTGATATAATTTTAAAAGTGATCGTCCGAAAAATTTTAAACTACATTTCTAATTAGATTTCATGAAAATAAAATTATTTAAACAAAATTTACATTTTTTATAAAGAAATAAAAAAGTTTCTGCAGTTTTTGTGTGATTTTTAAGAAAAACGTTTTTTTGGTATAATTTAAAAATAATCGACCGAAAAATTTTAAAACTACATTTCTAATTAGATTTCATGAAAAATAAATTATTTAAACAAAATTTACATTTTTTTATAAAGAAATAAAAAAGTTACCGCAGTTTTTGTTTGATTTTTAAGAAAAACGCATTATTTCTAAAAAATAACGTTTTTTTGATATAATTTTAAAAAGTAATCGTCCGAAAAATTTTAAAACTACATTTCTAATTAGATTTCATGAAAATAAAATTATTTAAACAAAATTTACATTTTTTTATAAAGAAATAAAAAAGTTTCTGCAGTTTTTGTGTGATTTTTAAGAAAAACGTTTTTTTGGTATAATTTTAAAAATAATCGACCGAAAAATTTTAAAACTACATTTCTAATTAGATTTCATGAAAATAAAATTATTTAAACAAAATTTACATTTTTTTATAAAGAAATAAAAAGTTACAGCAGTTTTTGTTTGATTTTTAGGAAAAACGCATTATTTCTAAAAAATAACGTTTTTTTTGATATAATTTTAAAAGTAATCGTCCGAAAAATTTTAAAACTACATTTCTAATTAGATTTCATGAAAATAAAATTATTTAAACAAAATTTACATTTTTTATAAAGAAATAAAAAAGTTTCGGCAGTTTTTGGGTGATTTTTAAGAAAAATGTTTTTTTTGGTATAATTTTAAAAATAATCGACCGAAAAATTTTAAAACTACATTTCTAATTAGATTTCATGAAAATAAAATTATTTAAACAAAATTTACATTTTTTTATAAAGAAATAAAAAAGTTACAGCAGTTTTTGTTTGATTTTTAAGAAAAACGCATTATTTCTAAAAAATAACGTTTTTTTTGATATAATTTTAAAAGTAATCGTCCGAAAAATTTTTAAACTACATTTCTAATTAGATTTCATGAAAATAATATTATTTAAACAAAATTTACATTTTTTTATAAAGAAAATAAAAAAGTTACAGCAGTTTTAGTTTGATTTTTAAGAAAAACGTTTTTTTTGGTATAATTTTAAAAATAATCGACCGAAAAATTTTAAAACTACATTTCTAATTAGATTTCATGAAAATAAAATTATTTAAACAAAATTTACATTTTTTTATAAAGAAATAAAAAAGTTACAGCAGTTTTTGTTTGATTTTTAAGAAAAACGCATTATTTCTAAAAAATTACGTTTTTTTGATATAATTTAAAAGTAATCGTCCGAAAAATTTTAAAACTACATTCTAATTAGATTTCATGAAAATAAAATTATTTAAACAAAATTTACATTTTTTTATAAAGAAATAAAAAAGTTTCTGCAGTTTTTGTGTGATTTTAAGAAAAACGTTTTTTTGGTATAATTTTAAAAATAATCGACCGAAAAATTTTAAAACTACATTTCTAATTAGATTTCATGAAAATAAAATTATTTAAACAAAATTTACATTTTTTTTATAAAGAAATAAAAAAGTTACAGCAGTTTTTGTTTGATTTTTAAGAAAAACGCATTATTTCTAAAAAATAACGTTTTTTTTGATATAATTTTAAAAGTAATCGTCCGAAAAATTTTAAAACTACATTTCTAATTAGATTTCATGAAAATAAAATTATTTAAACAAAATTTACATTTTTTTATAAAGAAATTAAAAAGTTTCTGCAGTTTTTGGGTGATTTTTAAGAAAAACGTTTTTTTTGGTATAATTTTAAAAATAATCGACCGAAAAATTTTAAAACTACATTTCTAATTAGATTTCATGAAAATAAAATTATTTAAACAAAATTTACATTTTTTTATAAAGAAATAAAAAAGTTACAGCAGTTTTTGTTTGATTTTTAAGAAAAACGCATTATTTCTAAAAAATAACGTTTTTTTTGATATAATTTTAAAAGTAATCGTCCGAAAAATTTTAAAACTACATTTCTAATTAGATTTCATGAAAATAAAATTATTTAAACAAAATTTACATTTTTTTATAAAGAAATAAAAAAGTTTCTGCAGTTTTTGTGTGATTTTTAAGAAAAACGTTTTTTTGGATAATTTTAAAAATAATCGACCGAAAAATTTTAAAACTACATTTCTAATTAGATTTCATGAAAATATATTATTTAAACAAAATTTACATTTTTTTATAAAGAAATAAAAAAGTTACAGCAGTTTTAGGTGATTTTTAAGAAAAACGTTTTTTTGGTATAATTTTAAAAATAATCGACCGAAAAATTTTAAAACTACATTTCTAATTAGATTTCATGAAAATAAAATTATTTAAACAAAATTTACATTTTTTTATAAAGAAATAAAAAAGTTACAGCAGTTTTTGTTTGATTTTTAAGAAAAACGCATTATTTCTAAAAAATAACGTTTTTTTGATATAATTTTAAAAGTAATCGTCCGAAAAATTTAAAACTACATTTCTAATTAGATTTCATGAAAATAAAATTATTTAAACAAAATTTACATTTTTTTATAAAGAAATAAAAAAGTTTCTGCAGTTTTTGTGTGATTTTTAAGAAAAACGTTTTTTGGTATAATTTTAAAAATAATCGACCGAAAAATTTTAAAACTACATTTCTAATTAGATTTCATGAAAATAAAATTATTTAAACAAAATTTACATTTTTTTATAAAGAAATAAAAAAGTTACAGCAGTTTTTGTTTGATTTTTAAGAAAAACGCATTATTTCTAAAAAATAACGTTTTTTTGATATAATTTTAAAAGTAATCGTCCGAAAAATTTTAAAACTACATTTCTAATTAGATTTCATGAAAATAATATTATTTAAACAAAATTTACATTTTTTTATAAAGAAATAAAAAAGTTACAGCAGTTTTAGTTTGATTTTTAAGAAAAACGTTTTTTTGTTATAATTTTAAAAATAATCGACCGAAAAATTTTAAAACTACATTTCTAATTAGATTTCATGAAAATAAAATTATTTAAACAAAATTTACATTTTTTTATAAAGAAATAAAAAAGTTACAGCAGTTTTTGTTTGATTTTTAAGAAAAACGCATTATTTCGAAAAAATAACGTTTTTTTGATATAATTTTAAAAGTAATCGTCCGAAAAATTTTAAAACTACATTTCTAATTAGATTTCATGAAAATTAAATTATTTAAACAAAATTTACATTTTTTTATAAAGAAATAAAAAAGTTTCTGCAGTTTTTGTGTGATTTTTAAGAAAAACGTTTTTTTGGTATAATTTTAAAAATAATCGACCGAAAAATTTTAAAACTACATTTCTAATTAGATTTCATGAAAATAAAATTATTTAAACAAAATTTACATTTTTTTATAAAGAAATAAAAAAGTTACAGCAGTTTTTGTTTGATTTTTAAGAAAAACGCATTATTTCTAAAAAATAACGTTTTTTTGATATAATTTTAAAAGTAATCGTCCGAAAAATTTTAAAACTACATTTCTAATTAGATTTCATGTAAATAATATTATTTAAACAAAATTTACATTTTTTTATAAAGAAATAAAAAAGTTACAGCAGTTTTAGTTTGATTTTTAAGAAAAACGTTTTTTTGGTATAATTTTAAAAATAATCGACCGAAAAATTTTAAAACTACATTTCTAATTAGATTTCATGAAAATAAAATTATTTAAACAAAATTTACATTTTTTTATAAAGAAATAAAAAAGTTACAGCAGTTTTTGTTTGATTTTTAAGAAAAACGCATTATTTCTAAAAAATAACGTTTTTTTGATATAATTTTAAAAGTAATCGTCCGAAAAATTTTAAAACTACATTTCTAATTAGATTTCATGAAAATAATATTATTTAAACAAAATTTACATTTTTTTATAAAGAAATAAAAAAGTTTCTGCAGTTTTTTGTGTGATTTTTAAGAAAAACGTTTTTTTGGTATAATTTTAAAAATAATCGACCGAAAAATTTTAAAACTACATTTCTAATTAGATTTCATGAAAATAAAATTATTTAAACAAAATTTACATTTTTTTATAAAGAAATAAAAAAGTTACAGCAGTTTTTGTTTGATTTTTAAGAAAAACGCATTATTTCTAAAAAATAACGTTTTTTTGATATAATTTTAAAAGTAATCGTCCGAAAAATTTTAAAACTACATTTTTAATTAGATTTCATGAAAATAATATTATTTAAACAAAATTTACATTTTTTTATAAAGAAATAAAAAAGTTACAGCAGTTTTAGTTTGATTTTTAAGAAAAACGTTTTTTTGGTATAATTTTATAAATAATCGACCGAAAAATTTTAAAACTACATTTCTAATTAGATTTCATGAAAATAAAATTATTTAAACAAAATTTACATTTTTTTATAAAGAAATAAAAAAGTTACAGCAGTTTTTGTTTGATTTTTAAGAAAAACGCATTATTTCTAAAAAATAACGTTTTTTTGATATAATTTTAAAAGTAATCGTCCGAAAAATTTTAAAACTACATTTCTAATTAGATTTCATGAAAATAATATTATTTAAACAAAATTTACATTTTTTTATAAAGAAATAAAAAAGTTTCTGCAGTTTTTGTGTGATTTTTAAGAAAAACGTTTTTTTGGTATAATTTTAAAAATAATCGACCGAAAAATTTTAAAACTACATTTCTAATTAGATTTCATGAAAATAAAATTATTTAAACAAAATTTACATTTTTTTATAAAGAAATAAAAAAGTTACAGCAGTTTTTGTTTGATTTTTAAGAAAAACGCATTATTTCTAAAAAATAACGTTTTTTTGATATAATTTTAAAAGTAATCGTCCGAAAAATTTTAAAACTACATTTCTAATTAGATTTCATGAAAATAAAATTATTTAAACAAAATTTACATTTTTTTATAAAGAAATAAAAAAGTTTCTGCAGTTTTTGTGTGATTTTTAAGAAAAACGTTTTTTTGGTATAATTTTAAAAATAATCGACCGAAAAATTTTAAAACAACATTTCTAATTAGATTTCATGAAAATAAAATTATTTAAACAAAATTTACATTTTTTTATAAAGAAATAAAAAAGTTACAGCAGTTTTTGTTTGATTTTTAAGAAAAACGCATTATTTCTAAAAAATAACGTTTTTTTGATATAATTTTAAAAGTAATCGTCCGAAAAATTTTAAAACTACATTTCTAATTAGATTTCATGAAAATAATATTATTTAGACAAAATTTACATTTTTTTATAAAGAAATAAAAAAGTTACAGCAGTTTTAGTTTGATTTTTAAGAAAAACGTTTTTTTGGTATAATTTTAAAAATAATCGACCGAAAAATTTTAAAACTACATTTCTAATTAGATTTCATGAAAATAAAATTATTTAAACAAAATTTACATTTTTTTATAAAGAAATAAAAAAGTTACAGCAGTTTTTGTTTGATTTTTAAGAAAAACGCATTATTTCTAAAAAATAACGTTTTTTTGATATAATTTTAAAAGTAATCGTCCGAAAAATTTTAAAACTACATTTCTAATTAGATTTCATGAAAATAAAATTATTTAAACAAAATTTACATTTTTTTATAAAGAAATAAAAAAGTTTCTGCAGTTTTTGTGTGATTTTTAAGAAAAACGTTTTTTTGGTATAATTTTAAAAATAATCGACCGAAAAATTTTAAAACTACATTTCTAATTAGATTTCATGAAAATAAAATTATTTAAACAAAATTTACATTTTTTTATAAAGAAATAAAAAAGTTACAGCAGTTTTTGTTTGATTTTTAAGAAAAACGCATTATTTCTAAAAAATAACGTTTTTTTGATATAATTTTAAAAGTAATCGTCCGAAAAATTTTAAAACTACATTTCTAATTAGATTTCATGAAAATAATATTATTTAAACAAAATTTACATTTTTTTAAAAAGAAACAAAAAAGTTACAGCAGTTTTTGTTTGATTTTTAAGAAAAACGCATTATTTCTAAAAAATAACGTTTTTTTGATATAATTTTAAAAGTAATCGTCCGAAAAATTTTAAAACTACATTTCTAATTAGATTTCATGAAAATAATATTATTTAAACAAAATTTACATTTTTTTATAAAGAAATAAAAAAGTTACAGCAGTTTTAGTTTGATTTTTAAGAAAAACGTTTTTTTGGTATAATTTTAAAAATAATCGACCGAAAAATTTTAAAACTACATTTCTAATTAGATTTCATGAAAATAAAATTATTTAAACAAAATTTACATTTTTTTATAAAGAAATAAAAAAGTTAACAGCAGTTTTTGTTTGATTTTTAAGAAAAACGCATTATTTCTAAAAAATAACGTTTTTTTGATATAATTTTAAAAGTAATCGTCCGAAAAATTTTAAAACTACATTTCTAATTAGATTTCATGAAAATAATATTATTTAAACAAAATTTACATTTTTTTATAAAGAAATAAAAAAGTTACAGCAGTTTTAGTTTGATTTTAAGAAAAACGTTTTTTTGGTATAATTTTAAAAATAATCGACCGAAAAATTTTAAAACTACATTTCTAATTAGATTTCATGAAAATAAAATTATTTAAACAAAATTTACATTTTTTTATAAAGAAATAAAAAAGTTACAGCAGTTTTTGTTTGATTTTTAAGAAAAACGCATTATTTCTAAAAAATAACGTTTTTTTGATATAATTTTAAAAGTAATCGTCCGAAAAATTTTAAAACTACATTTCTAATTAGATTTCATGAAAATAATATTATTTAAACAAAATTTACATTTTTTTATAAAGAAATAAAAAAGTTACAGCAGTTTTAGTTTGATTTTTAAGAAAAACGTTTTTTTGGTATAATTTTAAAAATAATCGACCGAAAAATTTTAATACTACATTTCTAATTAGATTTCATGAAAATAATATTATTTAAACAAAATTTACATTTTTTTATAAAGAAATAAAAAAGTTACAGCAGTTTTAGTTTGATTTTTAAGAAAAACGTTTTTTTGGTATAATTTTAAAAATAATCTACCAAAAAATTTTAAAACTACATTTCTAATTAGATTTCATGAAAATAAAATTATTTAAACAAAATTTACATTTTTTTATAAAGAAATAAAAAAGTTACAGCAGTTTTTGTTTGATTTTTAAGAAAAACGCATTATTTCTAAAAAATAACGTTTTTTTGATATAATTTTAAAAGTAATCGTCCGAAAATTTTAAAACTACATTTCTAATTAGATTTCATGAAAATAATATTATTTAAACAAAATTTACATTTTTTTATAAAGAAATAAAAAAGTTACAGCAGTTTTAGTTTGATTTTTAAGAAAAACGTTTTTTTGGTATAATTTTAAAAATAATCGACCGAAAAATTTTAAAACTACATTTCTAATTAGATTTCATGAAAATAAAATTATTTAAACAAAATTTACATTTTTTTATAAAGAAATAAAAAAGTTACAGCAGTTTTTGTTTGATTTTTAAGAAAAACGCATTATTTCTAAAAAATAACGTTTTTTTGATATAATTTTAAAAGTAATCGTCCGAAAAATTTTAAAACTACATTTCTAATTAGATTTCATGAAAATAATATTATTTAAACAAAATTTACATTTTTTTATAAAGAAATAAAAAAGTTACAGCAGTTTTTGTTTGATTTTTAAGAAAAACGCATTATTTCTAAAAATAACGTTTTTTTGATATAATTTTAAAATAAAATCGTCCGAAAAATTTTAAAACTACATTTCTAATTAGATTTCATGAAAATAAAATTATTTAAACAAAATTTACATTTTTTTATAAAGAAATAAAAAAGTTACAGCAGTTTTAGTTTGATTTTTAAGAAAAACGTTTTTTTGGTATAATTTTAAAAATAATCATGAAAATAAAATTATTTAAACAAAATTTACATTTTTTTATAAAGAAATAAAAAAGTTACAGCAGTTTTTGTTTGATTTTTAAGAAAAACGCATTATTTCTAAAAAAATAACGTTTTTTTGATATAATTTAAAAGTAATCGTCCGAAAAATTTTAAAACTACATTTCTAATTAGATTTCATGAAAATAATATTATTTAAACAAAATTTACATTTTTTTATAAAGAAATAAAAAAGTTACAGCAGTTTTAGTTTGATTTTTAAGAAAAACGTTTTTTTGGTATAATTTTAAAAATAATCGCCCGAAAAATTTTAAAACTACATTTCTAATTAGATTTCATAAAATAAAATTATTTAAACAAAATTTACATTTTTTATAAAGAAATAAAAAAGTTACAGCAGTTTTTGTTTGATTTTTAAGAAAAACGCATTATTTCTAAAAAATAACGTTTTTTTGATATAATTTTAAAAGTAATCGTCCGAAAAATTTTAAAACTACATTTCTAATTAGATTTCATGAAAATAATATTATTTAAACAAAATTTACATTTTTTTATAAAGAAATAAAAAAGTTACAGCAGTTTTAGTTTGATTTTTAAGAAAAACGTTTTTTTGGTATAATTTTAAAAATAATCGACCGAAAAATTTTAAAACTACATTTCTAATTAGATTTCATGAAAATAAAATTATTTAAACAAAATTTACATTTTTTTATAAAGAAATAAAAAAGTTACAGCAGTTTTTGTTTGATTTTTAAGAAAAACGCATTATTTCTAAAAAATAACGTTTTTTTGATATAATTTTAAAAGTAATCGTCCGAAAAATTTTAAAACTACATTTCTAATTAGATTTCATGAAAATAAAATTATTTAAACAAAATTTACATTTTTTTATAAAGAAATAAAAAAGTTTCTGCAGTTTTTGTGTGATTTTTAAGAAAAACGTTTTTTGGTATAATTTTAAAAATAATCGACCGAAAAATTTTAAAACTACATTTCTAATTAGATTTCATGAAAATAAAATTATTTAAACAAAATTTACATTTTTTTATAAAGAAATAAAAAAGTTACAGCAGTTTTTGTTTGATTTTTAAGAAAAACGCATTATTTCTAAAAAATAACGTTTTTTTGATGTAATTTTAAAAGTAATCGTCCGAAAAATTTTAAAACTACATTTCTAATTAGATTTCATGAAAATAATATTATTTAAACAAAATTTACATTTTTTTATAAAGAAATAAAAAAGTTACAGCAGTTTTAGTTTGATTTTTAAGAAAAACGTTTTTTTGGTATAATTTTAAAAATAATCGACCGAAAAATTTTAAAACTACATTTCTAATTAGATTTCATGAAAATAAAATTATTTAAACAAAATTTACATTTTTTTATAAAGAAATAAAAAAGTTACAGCAGTTTTTGTTTGATTTTTAAGAAAAACGCATTATTTCTAAAAAATAACGTTTTTTTGATATAATTTTAAAAGTAATCGTCCGAAAAATTTTAAAACTACATTTCTAATTAGATTTCATGAAAATAATATTATTTAAACAAAATTTACATTTTTTTATAAAGAAATAAAAAAGTTACAGCAGTTTTTGTTTGATTTTTAAGAAAACCGCATTATTTCTAAAAAATAACGTTTTTTTGATATAATTTTAAAAGTAATCGTCCGAAAAATTTTAAAACTACATTTCTAATTAGATTTCATGAAAATAATATTATTTAAACAAAATTTACATTTTTTTATAAAGAAATAAAAAAGTTACAGCAGTTTTAGTTTGATTTTTAAGAAAAACGTTTTTTTGGTATAATTTTAAAAATAATCGACCGAAAAATTTTAAAACTACATTTCTAATTAGATTTCATGAAAATAAAATTATTTAAACAAAATTTACATTTTTTTATAAAGAAATAAAAAAGTTACAGCAGTTTTTGTTTGATTTTTAAGAAAAACGCATTATTCTAAAAAATAACGTTTTTTTGATATAATTTTAAAAGTAATCGTCCGAAAAATTTTAAAACTACATTTCTAATTAGATTTCATGAAAATAATATTATTTAAACAAAATTTACATTTTTTATAAAGAAATAAAAAAGTTTCTGCAGTTTTTGTGTGATTTTTAAGAAAAACGTTTTTTTGGTATAATTTTAAAAATAATCGACCGAAAAATTTTAAAACTACATTTCTAATTAGATTTCATGAAAATAAAATTATTTAAACAAAATTTACATTTTTTTATAAAGAAATAAAAAAGTTACAGTAGTTTTTGTTTGATTTTTAAGAAAAACGCATTATTTCTAAAAATAACGTTTTTTTGATATAATTTTAAAAGTAATCGTCCGAAAAATTTTAAAACTACATTTCTAATTAGATTTCATGAAAATAATATTATTTAAACAAAATTTACATTTTTTTATAAAGAAATAAAAAGTTACAGCAGTTTTAGTTTGATTTTTAAGAAAAACGTTTTTTTGGTATAATTTTAAAAATAATCGACCGAAAAATTTTAAAACTACATTTCTAATTAGATTTCATGAAAATAAAATTATTTAAACAAAATTTACATTTTTTTATAAAGAAATAAAAAAGTTACAGCAGTTTTTGTTTGATTTTTAAGAAAAACGCATTATTTCTAAAAAATAACGTTTTTTTGATATAATTTTAAAAGTAATCGTCCGAAAAATTTTAAAACTACATTTCTAATTAGATTTCATGAAAATAATATTATTTAAAAAAATTTACATTTTTTTATAAAGAAATAAAAAAGTTACAGCAGTTTTAGTTTGATTTTTAAGAAAAACGTTTTTTTGGTATAATTTTAAAAATAATCGACCGAAAAATTTTAAAACTACATTTCTAATTAGATTTCATGAAAATAAAATTATTTAAACAAAATTTACATTTTTTTATAAAGAAATAAAAAAGTTACAGCAGTTTTTGTTTGATTTTTAAGAAAAACGCATTATTTCTAAAAAATAACGTTTTTTTGATATAATTTTAAAAGTAATCGTCCGAAAAATTTTAAAACTACATTTCTAATTAGATTTCATGAAAATAATATTATTTAAACAAAATTTACATTTTTTTATAAAGAAATAAAAAAGTTACAGCAGTTTTAGTTTGATTTTTAAGAAAAACGTTTTTTTGGTATAATTTTAAAAATAATCGACCGAAAAATTTTAAAACTACATTTCTAATTAGATTTCATGAAAATAAAATTATTTAAACAAAATTTACATTTTTTTATAAAGAAATAAAAAAGTTACAGCAGTTTTTGTTTGATTTTTAAGAAAAACGCATTATTTCTAAAAAATAACGTTTTTTTGATATAATTTTAAAAGTAATCGTCCGAAAAATTTTAAAACTACATTTCTAATTAGATTTCATGAAAATAATATTATTTAAACAAAATTTACATTTTTTTATAAAGAAATAAAAAAGTTACAGCAGTTTTTGTTTGATTTTTAAGAAAAACGCATTATTTCTAAAAAATAACGTTTTTTTGATATAATTTTAAAAGTAATCGTCTGAAAAATTTTAAAACTACATTTCTAATTAGATTTCATGAAAATAATATTATCTAAACAAAATTTACATTTTTTTATAAAGAAATAAAAAAGTTTCTGCAGTTTTTGTGTGATTTTTAAGAAAAACGTTTTTTTGGTATAATTTTAAAAATAATCGACCGAAAAATTTTAAAACTACATTTCTAATTAGATTTCATGAAAATAAAATTATTTAAACAAAATTTACATTTTTTTATAAAGAAATAAAAAAGTTACAGCAGTTTTTGTTTGATTTTTAAGAAAAACGCATTATTTCTAAAAAATAACGTTTTTTTGATATAATTTTAAAAGTAATCGTCCGAAAAATTTTAAAACTACATTTCTAATTAGATTTCATGAAAATAAAATTATTTAAACAAAATTTACATTTTTTTATAAAGAAATAAAAAAGTTTCTGCAGTTTTTGTGTGATTTTTAAGAAAAACGTTTTTTTGGTATAATTTTAAAAATAATCGACCGAAAAATTTTAAAACTACATTTCTAATTAGATTTCATGAAAATAAAATTATTTAAACAAAATTTACATTTTTTAAAAAGAAATAAAAAAGTTACAGCAGTTTTTGTTTGATTTTTAAGAAAAACGCATTATTTCTAAAAAATAACGTTTTTTTGATATAATTTTAAAAGTAATCGTCCGAAAAATTTTAAAACTACATTTCTAATTAGATTTCATGAAAATAATTTTATTTAAACAAAATTTACATTTTTTTATAAAGAAATAAAAAAGTTACAGCAGTTTTAGTTTGATTTTTAAGAAAAACGTTTTTTTGGTATAATTTTAAAAATAATCGACCGAAAAATTTTAAAACTACATTTCTAATTAGATTTCATGAAAATAAAATTATTTAAACAAAATTTACATTTTTTTATAAAGAAATAAAAAAGTTACAGCAGTTTTTGTTTGATTTTTAAGAAAAACGCATTATTTCTAAAAAATAACGTTTTTTTGATATAATTTTAAAAGTAATCATCCGAAAAATTTTAAAACTAGATTTCTAATTAGATTTCATGAAAATAATATTATTTAAACAAAATTTACATTTTTTTATAAAGAAATAAAAAAGTTTCTGCAGTTTTTGTGTGATTTTTAAGAAAAACGTTTTTTTGGTATAATTTTAAAAATAATAGACCGAAAAATTTTGAAACTACATTTCTAATTAGATTTCATGAAAATAAAATTATTTAAACAAAATTTACATTTTTTTATAAAGAAATAAAAAAGTTACAGCAGTTTTTGTTTGATTTTTAAGAAAAACGCATTATTTCTAAAAAATAACGTTTTTTTGATATAATTTTAAAAGTAATCATCCGAAAAATTTTAAAACTAGATTTCTAATTAGATTTCATGAAAATAATATTATTTAAACAAAATTTACATTTTTTTATAAAGAAATAAAAAAGTTTCTGCAGTTTTTGTGTGATTTTTAAGAAAAACGTTTTTTTGGTATAATTTTAAAAATAATTGACCGAAAAATTTTGAAACTACATTTCTAATTAGATTTCATGAAAATAAAATTATTTAAACAAAATTTACATTTTTTTATAAAGAAATAAAAAAGTTACAGCAGTTTTTGTTTGATTTTTAAGAAAAACGCATTATTTCTAAAAAATAACGTTTTTTTGATATAATTTTAAAAGTAATCGTCCGAAAAATTTTAAAACTACATTTCTAATTAGATTTCATGAAAATAATATTATTTAAACAAAATTTACATTTTTTTATAAAGAAATAAAAAAGTTTCTGCAGTTTTTGTGTGATTTTTAAGAAAAACGTTTTTTTGGTATAATTTTAAAAATAATCGACCGAAAAATTTTAAAACTACATTTCTAATTAGATTTCATGAAAATAAAATTATTTAAACAAAATTTACATTTTTTTATAAAGAAATAAAAAAGTTACAGCAGTTTTTGTTTGATTTTTAAGAAAAACGCATTATTTCTAAAAAATAACGTTTTTTTGATATAATTTTAAAAGTAATCGTCCGAAAAATTTTAAAACTACATTTCTAATTAGATTTCATGAAAATAAAATTATTTAAACAAAATTTACATTTTTTTATAAAGAAATAAAAAAGTTTCTGCAGTTTTTGTGTGATTTTTAAGAAAAACGTTTTTTTGGTATAATTTTAAAAATAATCGACCGAAAAATTTTAAAACTACATTTCTAATTAGATTTCATGAAAATAAAATTATTTAAACAAAATTTACATTTTTTTAAAAGAAATAAAAAAGTTACAGCAGTTTTTGTTTGATTTTTAAGAAAAACGCATTATTTCTAAAAAATAACGTTTTTTTGATATAATTTTAAAAGTAATCGTCCGAAAAATTTTAAAACTACATTTCTAATTAGATTTCATGAAAATAATATTATTTAAACAAAATTTACATTTTTTTATAAAGAAATAAAAAAGTTACAGCAGTTTTAGTTTGATTTTTAAGAAAAACGTTTTTTTGGTATAATTTTAAAAATAATCGACCGAAAAATTTTAAAACTACATTTCTAATTAGATTTCATGAAAATAAAATTATTTAAACAAAATTTACATTTTTTTATAAAGAAATAAAAAAGTTACAGCAGTTTTTGTTTGATTTTTAAGAAAAACGCATTATTTCTAAAAAATAACGTTTTTTTGATATAATTTTAAAAGTAATCATCCGAAAAATTTTAAAACTAGATTTCTAATTAGATTTCATGAAAATAATATTATTTAAACAAAATTTACATTTTTTTATAAAGAAATAAAAAAGTTTCTGCAGTTTTTGTGTGATTTTTAAGAAAAACGTTTTTTTGGTATAATTTTAAAAATAATTGACCGAAAAATTTTGAAACTACATTTCTAATTAGATTTCATGAAAATAAAATTATTTAAACAAAATTTACATTTTTTTATAAAGAAATAAAAAAGTTACAGCAGTTTTTGTTTGATTTTTAAGAAAAACGCATTATTTCTAAAAAATAACGTTTTTTTGATATAATTTTAAAAGTAATCATCCGAAAAATTTTAAAACTAGATTTCTAATTAGATTTCATGAAAATAATATTATTTAAACAAAATTTACATTTTTTTATAAAGAAATAAAAAAGTTTCTGCAGTTTTTGTGTGATTTTTAAGAAAAACGTTTTTTTGGTATAATTTTAAAAATAATTGACCGAAAAATTTTGAAACTACATTTCTAATTAGATTTCATGAAAATAAAATTATTTAAACAAAATTTACATTTTTTTATAAAGAAATAAAAAAGTTACAGCAGTTTTTGTTTGATTTTTAAGAAAAACGCATTATTTCTAAAAAATAACGTTTTTTTGATATAATTTTAAAAGTAATCGTCCGAAAAATTTTAAAACTACATTTCTAATTAGATTTCATGAAAATAAAATTATTTAAACAAAATTTACATTTTTTTATAAAGAAATAAAAAAGTTTCTGCAGTTTTTGTGTGATTTTTAAGAAAAACGTTTTTTTGGTATAATTTTAAAAATAATCGACCGAAAAATTTTAAAACTACATTTCTAATTAGATTTCATGAAAATAAAATTATTTAAACAAAATTTACATTTTTTTATAAAGAAATAAAAAAGTTACAGCAGTTTTAGTTTGATTTTTAAGAAAAACGTTTTTTTGGTATAATTTTAAAAATAATCATGAAAATAAAATTATTTAAACAAAATTTACATTTTTTTATAAAGAAATAAAAAAGTTACAGCAGTTTTTGTTTGATTTTTAAGAAAAACGCATTATTTCTAAAAAAATAACGTTTTTTTGATATAATTTTAAAAGTAATCGTCCGAAAAATTTTAAAACTACATTTCTAATTAGATTTCATGAAAATAATATTATTTAAACAAAATTTACATTTTTTTATAAAGAAATAAAAAAGTTACAGCAGTTTTAGTTTGATTTTTAAGAAAAACGTTTTTTTGGTATAATTTTAAAAATAATCGCCCGAAAAATTTTAAAACTACATTTCTAATTAGATTTCATAAAAATAAAATTATTTAAACAAAATTTACATTTTTTATAAAGAAATAAAAAAGTTACAGCAGTTTTTGTTTGATTTTTAAGAAAAACGCATTATTTCTAAAAAATAACGTTTTTTTGATATAATTTTAAAAGTAATCGTCCGAAAAATTTTAAAACTACATTTCTAATTAGATTTCATGAAAATAATATTATTTAAACAAAATTTACATTTTTTTATAAAGAAATAAAAAAGTTTCTGCAGTTTTTGTGTGATTTTTAAGAAAAACGTTTTTTTGGTATAATTTTAAAAATAATTGACCGAAAAATTTTGAAACTAGATTTCTAATTAGATTTCATGAAAATAAAATTATTTAAACAAAATTTACATTTTTTTATAAAGAAATAAAAAAGTTACAGCAGTTTTTGTTTGATTTTTAAGAAAAACGCATTATTTCTAAAAAATAACGTTTTTTTGATATAATTTTAAAAGTAATCATCCGAAAAATTTTAAAACTAGATTTCTAATTAGATTTCATGAAAATAATATTATTTAAACAAAATTTACATTTTTTTATAAAGAAATAAAAAAGTTTCTGCAGTTTTTGTGTGATTTTTAAGAAAAACGTTTTTTTGGTATAATTTTAAAAATAATTGACCGAAAAATTTTGAAACTACATTTCTAATTAGATTTCATGAAAATAAAATTATTTAAACAAAATTTACATTTTTTTATAAAGAAATAAAAAAGTTACAGCAGTTTTTGTTTGATTTTTAAGAAAAACGCATTATTTCTAAAAAATAACTTTTTTTTGATATAATTTTAAAAGTAATCGTCCGAAAAATTTTAAAACTACATTTCTAATTAGATTTCATGAAAATAAAATTATTTAAACAAAATTTACATTTTTTTATAAAGAAATAAAAAAGTTTCTGCAGTTTTTGTGTGATTTTTAAGAAAAACGTTTTTTTGGTATAATTTTAAAAATAATCGACCGAAAAATTTTAAAACTACATTTCTAATTAGATTTCATGAAAATAAAATTATTTAAACAAAATTTACATTTTTTTATAAAGAAATAAAAAAGTTACAGCAGTTTTAGTTTGATTTTTAAGAAAAACGTTTTTTTGGTATAATTTTAAAAATAATCATGAAAATAAAATTATTTAAACAAAATTTACATTTTTTTATAAAGAAATAAAAAAGTTACAGCAGTTTTTGTTTGATTTTTAAGAAAAACGCATTATTTCTAAAAAAATAACGTTTTTTTGATATAATTTTAAAAGTAATCGTCCGAAAAATTTTAAAACTACATTTCTAATTAGATTTCATGAAAATAATATTATTTAAACAAAATTTACATTTTTTTATAAAGAAATAAAAAAGTTACAGCAGTTTTAGTTTGATTTTTAAGAAAAACGTTTTTTTGGTATAATTTTAAAAATAATCGCCCGAAAAATTTTAAAACTACATTTCTAATTAGATTTCATAAAAATAAAATTATTTAAACAAAATTTACATTTTTTATAAAGAAATAAAAAAGTTACAGCAGTTTTTGTTTGATTTTTAAGAAAAACGCATTATTTCTAAAAAATAACGTTTTTTTGATATAATTTTAAAAGTAATCGTCCGAAAAATTTTAAAACTACATTTCTAATTAGATTTCATGAAAATAATATTATTTAAACAAAATTTACATTTTTTTATAAAGAAATAAAAAAGTTACAGCAGTTTTAGTTTGATTTTTAAGAAAAACGTTTTTTTGGTATAATTTTAAAAATAATCGACCGAAAAATTTTAAAACTACATTTCTAATTAGATTTCATGAAAATAAAATTATTTAAACAAAATTTACATTTTTTTATAAAGAAATAAAAAAGTTACAGCAGTTTTTGTTTGATTTTTAAGAAAAACGCATTATTTCTAAAAAATAACGTTTTTTTGATATAATTTTAAAAGAAATCGTCCGAAAAATTTTAAAACTACATTTCTAATTAGATTTCATGAAAATAAAATTATTTAAACAAAATTTACATTTTTTTATAAAGAAATAAAAAAGTTTCTGCAGTTTTTGTGTTATTTTTAAGAAAAACGTTTTTTTGGTATAATTTTAAAAATAATCGACCGAAAAATTTTAAAACTACATTTCTAATTAGATTTCATGAAAATAAAATTATTTAAACAAAATTTACATTTTTTTATAAAGAAATAAAAAAGTTACAGCAGTTTTTGTTTGATTTTTAAGAAAAACGCATTATTTCTAAAAAATAACGTTTTTTTGATATAATTTTAAAAGTAATCGTCCGAAAAATTTTAAAACTACATTTCTAATTAGATTTCATGAAAATAAAATTATTTAAACAAAATTTACATTTTTTTATAAAGAAATAAAAAAGTTTCTGCAGTTTTTGTGTGATTTTTAAGAAAAACGTTTTTTTGGTATAATTTTAAAAATAATCGACCGAAAAATTTTAAAACTACATTTCTAATTAGATTTCATGAAAATAAAATTATTTAAACAAAATTTACATTTTTTTATAAAGAAATAAAAAAGTTACAGCAGTTTTTGTTTGATTTTTAAGAAAAACGCATTATTTCTAAAAAATAACGTTTTTTTGATATAATTTTAAAAGTAATCGTCCGAAAAATTTTAAAACTACATTTCTAATTAGATTTCATGAAAATAATATTATTTAAACAAAATTTACATTTTTTTATAAAGAAATAAAAAAGTTACAGCAGTTTTAGTTTGATTTTTAAGAAAAACGTTTTTTTGGTATAATTTTAAAAATAATCGACCGAAAAATTTTAAAACTACATTTCTAATTAGATTTCATGAAAATAAAATTATTTAAACAAAATTTACATTTTTTTATAAAGAAATAAAAAAGTTACAGCAGTTTTTGTTTGATTTTTAAGAAAAACGCATTATTTCTAAAAAATAACGTTTTTTTGATATAATTTTAAAAGTAATCGTCCGAAAAATTTTAAAACTACATTTCTAATTAGATTTCATGAAAATAATATTATTTAAACAAAATTTACATTTTTTTATAAAGAAATAAAAAAGTTTCTGCAGTTTTTGTGTGATTTTTAAGAAAAACGTTTTTTTGGTATAATTTTAAAAATAATCGACCGAAAAATTTTAAAACTACATTTCTAATTAGATTTCATGAAAATAAAATTATTTAAACAAAATTTACATTTTTTTATAAAGAAATAAAAAAGTTACAGCAGTTTTTGTTTGATTTTTAAGAAAAACGCATTATTTCTAAAAAATAACGTTTTTTTGATATAATTTTAAAAGTAATCGTCCGAAAAATTTTAAAACTACATTTCTAATTAGATTTCATGAAAATAAAATTATTTAAACAAAATTTACATTTTTTTATAAAGAAATAAAAAAGTTTCTGCAGTTTTTGTGTGATTTTTAAGAAAAACGTTTTTTTGGTATAATTTTAAAAATAATCGACCGAAAAATTTTAAAACTACATTTCTAATTAGATTTCATGAAAATAAAATTATTTAAACAAAATTTACATTTTTTTATAAAGAAATAAAAAAGTTACAGCAGTTTTTGTTTGATTTTTAAGAAAAACGCATTATTTCTAAAAAATAACGTTTTTTTGATATAATTTTAAAAGTAATCGTCCGAAAAATTTTAAAACTACATTTCTAATTAGATTTCATGAAAATAATATTATTTAAACAAAATTTACATTTTTTTATAAAGAAATAAAAAAGTTATAGCAGTTTTAGTTTGATTTTTAAGAAAAACGTTTTTTTGGTATAATTTTAAAAATAATCGACCGAAAAATTTTAAAACTACATTTCTAATTAGATTTCATGAAAATAAAATTATTTAAACAAAATTTACATTTTTTTATAAAGAAATAAAAAAGTTACAGCAGTTTTTGTTTGATTTTTAAGAAAAACGCATTGTTTCTAAAAAATAACGTTTTTTTGATATAATTTTAAAAGTAATCGTCCGAAAAATTTTAAAACTACATTTCTAATTAGATTTCATGAAAATAAAATTATTTAATTAAAATTTACATTTTTTTATAAAGAAATAAAAAAGTTTCTGCAGTTTTTGTGTGATTTTTAAGAAAAATGTTTTTTTGGTATAATTTTAAAAATAATCGACCGAAAAATTTTAAAACTACATTTCTAATTAGATTTCATGAAAATAAAATTATTTAAACAAAATTTACATTTTTTTATAAAGAAATAAAAAAGTTACAGCAGTTTTTGTTTGATTTTTAAGAAAAACGCATTATTTCTAAAAAATAACGTTTTTTTGATATAATTTTAAAAGTAATCGTCCGAAAAATTTTAAAACTACATTTCTAATTAGATTTCATGAAAATAATATTATTTAAACAAAATTTACATTTTTTTATAAAGAAATAAAAAAGTTACAGCAGTTTTAGTTTGATTTTTAAGAAAAACGTTTTTTTGGTATAATTTTAAAAATAATCGACCGAAAAATTTTAAAACTACATTTCTAATTAGATTTCATGAAAATAAAATTATTTAAACAAAATTTACATTTTTTTATAAAGAAATAAAAAAGTTACAGCAGTTTTTGTTTGATTTTTAAGAAAAACGCATTATTTCTAAAAAATAACGTTTTTATGATATAATTTTAAAAGTAATCGTCCGAAAAATTTTAAAACTACATTTCTAATTAGATTTCATGAAAATAATATTATTTAAACAAAATTTACATTTTTTTATAAAGAAATAAAAAAGTTACAGCAGTTTTAGTTTGATTTTTAAGAAAAACGTTTTTTGGTATAATTTTAAAAATAATCGACCGAAAAATTTTAAAACTACATTTCTAATTAGATTTCATGAAAATAAAATTATTTAAACAAAATTTACATTTTTTTATAAAGAAATAAAAAAGTTACAGCAGTTTTTGTTTGATTTTTAAGAAAAACGCATTATTTCTAAAAAATAACGTTTTTTTGATATAATTTTAAAAGTAATCGTCCGAAAAATTTTAAAACTACATTTCTAATTAGATTTCATGAAAATAAAATTATTTAAACAAAATTTACATTTTTTTATAAAGAAATAAAAAAGTTTCTGCAGTTTTTGTGTGATTTTTAAGAAAAACGTTTTTTTGGTATAATTTTAAAAATAATCGACCGAAAAATTTTAAAACTACATTTCTAATTAGATTTCATGAAAATAAAATTATTTAAACAAAATTTACATTTTTTTATAAAGAAATAA
Source organism: Stenus bimaculatus (assembly GCA_963971135.1). Taxonomy (NCBI): domain Eukaryota; kingdom Metazoa; phylum Arthropoda; class Insecta; order Coleoptera; family Staphylinidae; genus Stenus; species Stenus bimaculatus. Next base: position 2,939 of record CAXARA010000676.1, on the reverse strand, counting down.
AAAAGTTACAGCAGTTTTTGTTTGATTTTAAGAAAAACGCATTATTTCTAAAAAATAACGTTTTTTTGATATAATTTTAAAAGTAATCGTCCGAAAAATTTTAAAACTACATTTCTAATTAGATTTCATGAAAATAAAATTATTTAAACAAAATTTACATTTTTTTATAAAGAAATAAAAAAGTTTCTGCAGTTTTTGTGTGATTTTTAAGAAAAACGTTTTTTTGGTATAATTTTAAAAATAATCGACCGAAAAATTTTAAAACTACATTTCTAATTAGATTTCATGAAAATAAAATTATTTAAACAAAATTTACATTTTTTTATAAAGAAATAAAAAAGTTACAGCAGTTTTTGTTTGATTTTTAAGAAAAACGCATTATTTCTAAAAAATAACGTTTTTTTGATATAATTTTAAAAGTAATCGTCCGAAAAATTTTAAAACTACATTTCTAATTAGATTTCATGAAAATAAAATTATTTAATTAAAATTTACATTTTTTTATAAAGAAATAAAAAAGTTTCTGCAGTTTTTGTGTGATTTTTAAGAAAAATGTTTTTTTGGTATAATTTTAAAAATAATCGACCGAAAAATTTTAAAACTACATTTCTAATTAGATTTCATGAAAATAAAATTATTTAAACAAAATTTACATTTTTTTATAAAGAAATAAAAAAGTTACAGCAGTTTTTGTTTGATTTTTAAGAAAAACGCATTATTTCTAAAAAATAACGTTTTTTTGATATAATTTTAAAAGTAATCGTCCGAAAAATTTTAAAACTACATTTCTAATTAGATTTCATGAAAATAATATTATTTAAACAAAATTTACATTTTTTTATAAAGAAATAAAAAAGTTACAGCAGTTTTAGTTTGATTTTTAAGAAAAACGTTTTTTTGGTATAATTTTAAAAATAATCGACCGAAAAATTTTAAAACTACATTTCTAATTAGATTTCATGAAAATAAAATTATTTAAACAAAATTTACATTTTTTTATAAAGAAATAAAAAAGTTACAGCAGTTTTTGTTTGATTTTTAAGAAAAACGCATTATTTCTAAAAAATAACGTTTTTTTGATATAATTTTAAAAGTAATCGTCCGAAAAATTTTAAAACTACATTTCTAATTAGATTTCATGAAAATAATATTATTTAAACAAAATTTACATTTTTTTATAAAGAAATAAAAAAGTTACAGCAGTTTTAGTTTGATTTTTAAGAAAAACGTTTTTTTGGTATAATTTTAAAAATAATCGACCGAAAAATTTTAAAACTACATTTCTAATTAGATTTCATGAAAATAAAATTATTTAAACAAAATTTACATTTTTTTATAAAGAAATAAAAAAGTTACAGCAGTTTTTGTTTGATTTTTAAGAAAAACGCATTATTTCTAAAAAATAACGTTTTTTTGATATAATTTTAAAAGTAATCGTCCGAAAAATTTTAAAACTACATTTCTAATTAGATTTCATGAAAATAAAATTATTTAAACAAAATTTACATTTTTTTATAAAGAAATAAAAAAGTTTCTGCAGTTTTTGTGTGATTTTTAAGAAAAACGTTTTTTTGGTATAATTTTAAAAATAATCGACCGAAAAATTTTAAAACTACATTTCTAATTAGATTTCATGAAAATAAAATTATTTAAACCAAATTTACATTTTTTTATAAAGAAATAAAAAAGTTACAGCAGTTTTTGTTTGATTTTTAAGAAAAACGCATTATTTCTAAAAAATAACGTTTTTTTGATATAATTTTAAAAGTAATCTTCCGAAAAATTTTAAAACTACATTTCTAATTAGATTTCATGAAAATAATATTATTTAAACAAAATTTACATTTTTTTATAAAGAAATAAAAAAGTTACAGCAGTTTTAGTTTGATTTTTAAGAAAAACGTTTTTTGGTATAATTTTAAAAATAATCGACCGAAAAATTTTAAAACTACATTTCTAATTAGATTTCATGAAAATAAAATTATTTAAGTTTTTGTTTGATTTTTAAGAAAAACGCATTATTTCTAAAAAATAACGTTTTTTTGATATAATTTTAAAAGTAATCGTCCGAAAAATTTTAAAACTACATTTCTAATTAGATTTCATGAAAATAATATTATTTAAACAAAATTTACATTTTTTTATAAAGAAATAAAAAAGTTTCTGCAGTTTTTGTGTGATTTTTAAGAAAAACGTTTTTTTGGTATAATTTTAAAAATAATCGACCGAAAAATTTTAAAACTACATTTCTAATTAGATTTCATGAAAATAAAATTATTTAAACAAAATTTACATTTTTTTATAAAGAAATAAAAAAGTTACAGCAGTTTTTGTTTGATTTTTAAGAAAAACGCATTATTTCTAAAAAATAACGTTTTTTTGATATAATTTTAAAAGTAATCGTCCGAAAAATTTTAAAACTACATTTCTAATTAGATTTCATGAAAATAAAATTATTTAAACAAAATTTACATTTTTTTATAAAGAAATAAAAAAGTTTCTGCAGTTTTTGTGTGATTTTTAAGAAAAACGTTTTTTTGGTATAATTTTAAAAATAATCGACCGAAAAATTTTAAAACTACATTTCTAATTAGTTTTCATGAAAATAAAATTATTTAAACAAAATTTACATTTTTTTATAAAGAAATAAAAAAGTTACAGCAGTTTTTGTTTGATTTTTAAGAAAAACGCATTATTTCTAAAAAATAACGTTTTTTTGATATAATTTTAAAAGTAATCGTCCGAAAAATTTTAAAACTACATTTCTAATTAGATTTCATGAAAATAATATTATTTAAACAAAATTTACATTTTTTTATAAAGAAATAAAAAAGTTATAGCAGTTTTAGTTTGATTTTTAAGAAAAACGTTTTTTTGGTATAATTTTAAAATAATCGACCGAAAAATTTTAAAACTACATTTCTAATTAGATTTCATGA